>ML797756.1:59435-74878 GCA_009831015.1 Picea engelmannii
GTCAAAGTGTTTGCAAAGAAGAAATTATTTAAATAATAAAGTGAAGTGATGAGTGTACTATAAGTCAAAGAGGATGCAAAAGAAATTATTTAAATAATAAAGTTAATGGAGAACTTACTAATTATGGAAAGTGGTTAAGTGAAGTGGACAAGCAATTGTAAGTGGGTTAACCTTAAAATAAGGAAAGTGGGTTAAGATGGTTAAAAGATAACCCCTTGAGGAAGCCACAAGAAATTATAAAAAGAGGCAAGACTATCTCATGTAATCACACTTGAATATCATTGAATATCTATTTTGTGAAAGGTTATTTGGGCAGGTATTATTGATAGAGAAAAGTGTAGTAGAAAAAGTGCGGCAGAAAAAGTGCAGTAGGAAAATTGCGAAAGAAAAAGTGGCAGGAAAACTGCGAAAGAAAAAGTGCGGTATAAAAAGTGCGGGAGGAAAACTGTGGTAGAAAAAGTGTGGCAGGAAAAATGCACCAGAAAAAGTGCGACAGATAAATTGCAGCAGAAAAAGTGTGGTAGGAAAACTGCGACAATAAAAATTGCCACAAGAAAAGTGAGGCAGAAAAAGTGCGACAGGAAAAGTGTGGAAGAAAAAGTACGACAAGAAAAGCGCAGAAGAAAAAGTGCGGCAGGAAAAGTGCGGAAGAAAAAGTGCAGTAGAAAAATCACAGCAGGAAAAGTGCGGCATAAAAACCGCAACAAAAAAAGTGCGGCAGTGGATTCACGACAACAAAATCGTGGCAACAGAATGCTACAAGAAGAAAAAAAAGTATGGTTCTCATATGTGTAGTGTTGAATTTATGAATCAAGTTGAGGGCTTGCCTTGTAAATATGTTGGATTTCCTCTCGGGAGTTTATGGCTTGTTGTATAGTTTATTTGAGGCAGATCTACTGAATTTTAGTATTGGTTCATGTTTGAAGGATTTTGGTTGATCTATGTTGCTGAAGTTATTGGTACAGATAGAGGTTGTATAACAGTGAGGTTCTAACACATGGTTTGAGGTACAAACTTGTGGTATAGTGTTTGAGTTATATGTGATCAGATTAGATTGCTTGATGAGTATACAGTGATAGGTTTCTCAGTAACATATTTAGTTTCTACATTTGAGGTATATGTGATCATATCATATTGGTTGATGAGTATACAGTGACAAGTTTCTCAGTGACATATTCAGTTTCTACATTTGGCACTTATATTCCAGGGTGGTTGGACAGGGCAAGGACAGGTGATTGTAGCCACGTTCTGGTTATATCTAGAGAACATAGGGGGTTGTAGTCTCCTTCTGGTTGTAGCCAGAGAATTGGGGAGTTGGAGCTTCCCTCAGGTTGTAGCCTGAGAAACTAGGGGGTTAGAGCCTCCTTCCAGTTGCAGTTGGAAAACAAAGGAAGTTGGTGCTTCCAATGAATGTAATTCTTAAAGACATATAAGAAAAAATATTATGTGGTTTTCTTCCGCTTTGGGTTTCCACGTAAAAACACTGGTGTACTATGTCTGTGTATGATTGCTCATTTTTTCATTTTTTATTTAATCTGCAACTATTGGATGGTAATGCTACATTGATATAATACTTGCATATTATGGTTAGAAAATGATTGAATTTCTCTATTACTGATTCACCCCCCCTCTCAGTATTCAAACAATTGGTATCAGAGCAGGTTCCTTTAGAAATTAGTTTAACCACTGAAAGGTAGATCATGGAGAGAAACAACATGTATAAAAATGGAATACCCCAGTTTGATGGATAGAAGTATGCATTTTGGAGCAGAAGGATGAATATATATATACAGGCATAGGGATTTGAAATTTGGCAATTAGTTGTAGATGGATACAAAGAACCAATAGTTCCGCTGACAAATGAAAGAGCAATAAAACTCAGTCAAAATAATTCCAAAGCCACAAATGCACTTCTGGATGATCTTTGTGAATCAATATTCACCAAAGTTATACATTGTAAATCCTCTAAAGAGATTTGGGACAAACGTAGAAATATTTATGAAGGAGAATCAAAAGTCAAAGCAGCAAAGCTTCAAACTTGCATAGGCTAGTTCGAATAACTAAAGATGAAGGAATATGAGAATAGTGCATCTTACTTCTTACGAGTCGATGAAATAGTAAATGAAATGATAGGATTGGGAGAAGAAATCAAAGAATCTGTAATTGTTCAAAAGGTACTAATATCTCTTCCTATGAGATTTGACCCTAAGATATCAACACTAGAAGAAAGAGCAGATCTAGAATCAATAAGCATGGAAGAACTACATGGAATATTCATAGCATATGAAATGATAATTGAACAGGAAAATCCAAGTATAAAAGAAGCAACTTTCAAAGCATCCAAAAGGTCAAAGTAAAGGGGAAATCAGAAGGAAAAATAACATAGCAGCAGTGACATCTCGAAAGATGATGAATAAGTGGCCAACTTTGTCAGAAGATTGAACAAGAAAACCAATGACAGATATAGAGGTAAGCTTCCTTTGATTTGTTTTAATTTTGATGGTATTGATCATTTTGCTAAAAAATGTACTCATAATAAAAATAAGAGGAATGATGAAGATTACTCAAATAGAAAACAAACATATAAAGGCAAAAGAACCACAAAGAAAGTTTTCAAGAAAAGCTTATGCACCAAAGAAGACATCTCATCATCAGATGAAGATGAAGTCAGTGATAGTGAGACATAAAGAGTTATATTCATGGCAGTAGAAGACTCTGACAAAGAAGAAACATAATAAGAATATGAAGAGGCTGAAGAAGAATATGAAGAGGCAGAAGTTGACTACTGAGAAGAATTGTTGTGTTCCATAGAAGTTATAAGAAGAGAAAAGAAGAAAAACAAGAAGCTACAAGCAAAACTAGACATGAAAGAAGACACTCAATAACTAGTAAAAATGATCACAAATTTGAAGGTTCAAATAGAAGAAGATAAAAGAATTGAAGAAGCACTGAAATAACATCTAGAAGAAAGAGACAGGATCATTGGAAATGTGGAAGCAAAGATTGTCACATTAAGAAAGTATCTTCAAAACAAAAATATGCAGAACAACTCAAAAGTTTTGGATGACGTTATCAGTAGTCAAAAAACTCATCATGACAAGTCCAGACTTGAATACAATCAGACATAAAAGGGATCAAGCTCCAAAACAACATAACAAGAAACATATCCAAAAATCTATGCAAAAATAATCAAAGGGGATAAAAGGTGAGAAATACAACAAGCCAAATTGATTGCAACAACTGCGAGAACTTCAAGCAACATATATGTATTAAGTGGAATTGGAAATAAAAAGTGTTGTCTAGGAAAAGAAGATGAAAGTTGGCTATGGAATAGAAGAATGGGTCACATACACTTTGATAACCTTGTCAAAGTCAGAAAAAAAGAAGCAGTTAGAGAAATGCCCCATATTACGAAACCAACCAACACTTTATGCAATCATTGTCAAAAAGGAAAGAAAACAAAGACCAAGTTTAAATCAAATGAATATTCAATGACAAGACCACTGGAAATTGTGCATAATGATCTAGTTGGACGAACTACAACAAAGGGTTTAAAAGGTGAGAAATATTTTATGTTATTAGTTGATGATTATACAAGAATGACTGCATTTTTATTTCTCAGGAATAAGTCAGAAGATTTTGAAAACTTCAAGGTCTACAAGGAAATGGTTGAAAATGAAATGGATTCAAAAATGAAATGTTTGAGATATGATAATGGAGGAGAGTTCACTTCAAAGGAATTTATGGACTACTACAATAGGCATGGAATAAAAAGGAAATTCTCAGTTGYTAGGACACCTAAACAAAATGGAGTTGTTGAAAGAAACAACACGACAATGCAGGAAATGGCTCGAACAATGTTAGTGGATTCCAAATTGACAGATATATTTTGGAAACATGCAGTGCATACAATGGTTCACATTCAAAATAGAGTAATGAAAACAATGACAAAACTCCCTACGGGCTATGGAAAGGAAGACCAACAAATGTGAACAACTTCAGAGTATTTGGAAGAAAATGCTACATCAAAAGAGACGATGGAAGAATGGGAAAGTTTGACTCTCGTGTGGAAAAAGAAGTACTTGTTGGTTACTAAAGTACAAGGAAGCATACAAGTGTTACAATATGAGGTTGAAAAAAGTTGTGGAAAGCATCAATGCAATAATTGATGAAACAGGTTGACGAGAATTAAAGGAAGAAGAAAATGAATCAATGGAACAACTTTATGAAGAAGAAGCAGATGAGGAAGAAGAAGTAGAAGGGGAAGATGAAAAGGATCAGACATAAGTAGAAGAGAAAGTTCAGCAAGTGCCTTCAAATACACCTAGCGAATGAGTACAGAAAAGTCATCCTTCAGATCAGATTATCAGAAACAAAGATGCAAGACTTGAGACTAGAAGAAGAATCTGTTCACCAGAACAAACACACCTAGCACTCTCATCTACGATTGAACCAAACAATTTTGAAGAGACCAACAAGGATTAATTTTTGAATAATGCCATGGATGAAGAATTGGATCAAATAGAGAAGAATGACACTTGGGAATTGGTTCCAAGACCAAAGAACAAGAATGTGATTGCCAAAAAGTGGGTATTCAGAAAAAAATTGAATGAAGATGGACAGGTTACAAGGAACAAAGCTAGAGTGGTATGTAAAAGATACGCACAGGTTGAAGGAATCGACTTTGAAGAGACATTTTCTCCAGTTGCCATAATGGAAGCAATCTAATTGCTCCTATCTTATGCATTCTCCAAGAATATTAAAGTGTATCAAATCGACGTGAAATCAACTTTTCTGATCGGGGAACTTGAAAAATAAGTCTACATTGAACAACCAGAAGGATTTTAGTTGACAGAGAACACAAATTATGTGTGCAAATTGAAGAAGGCCTAGTATGGTCTAAAACAGGCTCCTAGAGAATGGTACTCTAGACTAGATAAATATCTACAACAGACAGGGTTTAGAAAAGGAAGTGAAAACGACAACCTCTACATCAAGGTAACTCAAGATAGTATTTTATTAATTGAAGTTTATGTTGATGATATTATTTTTGGAAGAAATGATGACAGGTTAAGCCAGAAATTTGTAAAGTATATGCATAATGAATTTGAAATGCCATTACTCGAAGAATTATTCTTCTTTCTAGGTCTTCATATACGTCAAATCAACCAAGGAATTTTTATTTCTCAAACTAAGTATATCAAAGAAATTATAAAGAGGTTTGGAATGGAAGATTGAAAACCAATTACCACTCCTATGCAAACCAGTTGCAAGTTGAATAAAGATTATGATTCAAATTCTACAGACCAGAGGCAATATAGGTGAATGATTGGTAGCTTACTATATGTGACAGCATCCATACCAAACGTAATGCAGGAAGTTGGATAGGTGGCATGATTTCAAGAAACACCAAAGGAATCAAATGTATTAGTAGTGAAGAGGATTTTTAGATATCTCAAAAGAACATAAGAGTTTGGATTATGGTATCTAAAAGGAAAGGATCTATCACTTATTGCCTACATACATGCAGATTGGGAAGGTTGCATTGATGACCGGTGAAACACAAGTGGATCAACACTCAACTTGGGTGAGTTTTTAGTTTCATGTCTAAGAAAGAAAAAATAATCAGTATCCTTATCTACAGTCGAGGCAGAGTATATTGTAGCAACATGTTGTACACAGGTTCTATGGATGAAACAAACTCTGACAAATATACAAGTTGAGTATGATGAGCCCATTCCAATATATTGTGATAATACAAGCACCATCAGTATATCAAAGAATATGGTGATGCACTCCTGATTCAGGTGGATATCAGTGGCCACCCACCTTTTCCAACTCACTCAAAACATTTTTCTGGCAACTTTGGCAATTTACTATTTTTGGCAGTTTTTAACATCTGGGGCTATTTTGAGGGCCTAAATGAAGGTTTTTCGAGATCAGGATTATGAATTATATTTGAAGGATATTAATAAGCCCCAAAAATGAATCTCCTCGATGATACCTTTCTAACGGACTATCATGCACCTAAAATAGAGATCGTATGCAAAAGTTACGACCCCGAAAAGTTGATGTACTAACTTACCCAAATGGGGCCCACATGACTTTTCGCGCTTCATCTCCTAGGGTTAGGTTTTTGGATTTTTAGGGTTTTTGACATTATTGTTTATTGTAAAATGGTCTTAATAGCCTCATTGTAATCATCTTCTTGCGAATGAGTGCATTCGTCACATCTCTTCTCAGAGATAAGCTGCCACCATTCCAACAAACTTGTTTTCTACTGCATTTTACAGTTTCAGCTTATTTCCTTATTGAATAGAAATCCAGTTTTACGGTATCTCTATTTTTTTGTGTTAAGAATATTTTAATAATCTATATTCATTTTTTTCTGCTGATAAAATACAGATTAGTGGTATCAGAGCGGTCTTCTCCTTGTCGTCTTAATGCATGTTCCCAACAAGGTTAGGGTACAAATAATTGGGTCTCGATCTTGTTTCGCTTGAGGAAAAAAGCTCTCGCACGCCCAAGTGACCTCTTATGGCAGGAGAAAATAAATATGTCGGGAAAAGAGATCCTTTCCAAATGTTTCTTGAGGAATCCCTCATGCAACAGAGAAATGAGATGATGGGTAGTTTCGTGCAAATCCTTCAGCGACTACCAATAGGCGATGCATCTTCCTCGAGTGAAGGCACCACCCCCTTCAAGGTACAAATAAACTTCGATATTCCTATATTTGAAGGTCAGATAGATGAAGATGTTGTAGAAAAGTGGTTGAATCTACTAGAAGGGTATTTTTCTGTCCATAACTTTTTGAATAGAGAAAATATTACTTTTGCATTCCTCAAAGTCATTCCCCATGTCAAAGATTGGTGGGAAACTTTCTGTGAGCAAAAGGAAATAGAGGAACCCTCATTATTTATAGTCATGGCCACTTGGGAATCCTTCAAGGATGTTATTAAGGAACAATACTACACTATCAAAGGTTATGACGAATTGTATACCAAATGGACCACATTGCGGCAAGAAGAGACCAAGCAGTGCCATAGTTCACAAATATCTTCCATACCTTGCACACCAAGTTGGGTATCAAAGATTCAGAGCGAATTTTGGCTCTCAAGTATCACATTTCTCTTCATAGATACATCCAAACCAAAATGGAATTTCTGTACATCTCGTCCTTGGGTGCGACCTATTGATATGTTGTCAAAATTGAGTAGAAGCTCAAACAAAAGACATGGAAATTTGGGCCTGGGAACCCA
Source organism: Picea engelmannii (assembly GCA_009831015.1). Taxonomy (NCBI): domain Eukaryota; kingdom Viridiplantae; phylum Streptophyta; class Pinopsida; order Pinales; family Pinaceae; genus Picea; species Picea engelmannii. The sequence goes on from ML797756.1 coordinate 66,695, forward strand.
TCACAACAAGATATGGGAAGGGGTGGCCCCAACCCACAGAACAAACAATGGAGAAAATATGGGAAGTATCAAGACAACCAGTCCAAGCTTCAAGAAAATAAGGACACTAGAAAGACAAATAAAGATACTGGGAAGTGGTGCGGCTTCCATAAGATCCCTTGGCATAACACTGCTGACTGTCACTCAAAGAAATCATTGGTGGACGAAGTGAAAGCCTATGAATCAGATGCAGGTTCTGACTCTGAGTCAGAACCATAAGGGGGAAGATGGATCATTGATGTAGAACCAATTCCCACCATTGATACCACCAAGCTCCAGGTGAACCAGATGAGCCAGAAGAAGGCAAGTGCCTCTTCCATTCAGATATGTGGGTAAAAGTCACCGCGCTGCACTTCATCATTGATAGCAGTAGCCAGAATAACCTCATCTCAGTAGAGGTTTTCAAGAGTCTAGACCTACCGAAAATGCCACACCCACAACCCTACATCATTGGATGGCTCTTCCAAGGAAGTGATCTCCACGTCATCCAACAGTGTTGACTGTCATATGGCATCAATCCCTTCAAAGACGAGGTATTGTGTGATGTAGCTCCTCTCAAATTTTGTAATGTTGTTTTGGGAAATCCTTATTTATGGAAACGTCATGTTGTATATGAGTCTAGACCTCATAGTGTTATTATTAGTTTGAACAGGAAATTGTACAGGATACCTCAGGCAGTCCCTTCTAGTGTTATTTCCTTGATCTTTGAAAGGAAATGCAAGAAGGTCAACTTTTAGACCGGGAAATTTTTCTTCTTCGTGATTCTTTCTCAGAGTGAGTGAAATATCACAGTCAGATCCAGGGCCTCTATGAACGATCTCTCCACACAATAGAAGCAAGTAGATAAGGTCATGAAACAATACTCAAATATCTTCTCCTCTCCTATCAGGGTACCTCTGCACTTCCAGTTTAAGCATCCCATCGATATGACCCGAGGTGCACCGCTACCCAATGGGCCAGTCTACCACCTCTCTCTATTAGAAAACGAGGAGATCAAGAGGAAGATCCAAGAACTGTTCCACAAGAGGGACATACATCCCAGATCACCGCCTTGTGGGAGCCCAATCGTGTTGGTGTAGAATAAAGATGGGACTTGGTGACTCTGCATTGATTACCGGGCCCTAAATAAAATCACAGTTCAAAACTGGTACCCGATTCCCCAAATTGATGACCTTCTTGATCAACTCATGGGGGCCAAATACTTCAGTAAGATTGATCTAAAGACTGGATACCACCAGGTCCCAATAGAACAAATAGATGTATGGAAGACCACCTTCAAGTCAAAAGAAGGTCTTTTTGAATGGTTGATCATGCCCTTTGGTTTGACAATTGCTTCAACAAATTTTATGAGAATGATGGACGATATCCTACGAAATTTCACTAATACTTTTGTAGTGGTGTATCTAGATGACATCCTCATTTATAACAAGACTTGGGCAAAACACTTGTAGCATATTCAACATGTTCTGCATACCCTACGACAACACAAACTATATAAAAACTTGAAAAAATGATCCTTCGACATGGACATGGTCCATTACATAGGCTACATTGTTGATCGACATGGTGTGCATGTGGATCCAGCCAATATATAGGTCATCCATGACTAGCTAGCCCCAACCACACTCACTGAACTTCAGAGCTGCTTGGGCCTTGTCAATTTCTATCAAAGGTTCGAGTTGGGATTCTCTCATATCGCATGGGCCCTTAGCCAAGTAACCAGGGGTGGCGGTAAGGAAAATTTTTTGTGGGGCCTGTCCCAACAACAAGCCTTTGATGAAATGAAGGAGCGTTTGTGCCCATCCCCAGTACTTTCATTACCAAACCAACAACATCCCTTTGAGATCGATACACATGCTTCAGACTATGTTGTGGGCGTTATTCTCCATCAACACGACAACCACGTGGCATATCATAGTGAGACAGTATCAGATGTTGTCCGTAAGTACCCTACTTATGAAAAATAAATCTGCTCCATTGTGCAAGCCTGCCACCAGTGGAGATATTACATTCTTGGGAAGGAGACAATCATCCACATTGATCACAAGCCACTACAGTTCATGTAGACCCAAGTAAAATTTCAGAATGACCACCATCAAAAGTGGTCGACATAATTACAACAATTCCACCTCAAAATCAAGTATAAAATAGGAAGTATCAACTGAGTTGTTGATTGCCTCAGTTGACCTCCAATCGTAGCAATCACCACGATGCTAGACTCTTATGACCACGAGACCTCTGGATGGCCCCACCTCTACGAGACAAACCCTGACTTCTCCACCAGTTACCAAATGTTGGGCGCCAACTCAATGGTCGCTAATTTCCGTATAAAAGATGGGTTGTTGTGCCATTTGGGTTGTCTCTGTGTTCCATCAAGAGAGCATGCGAATTTGATTTAGGAATCTCACTACAATCCGGTGGTAGGACACTTTGGCATCATAAATATAGTGGTAGTGTTGCAGAAACATTTCTACTGGCCAAAAATTTGACAGGATGTCTACAAGTATATCAAGTCCTGCACCACCTGCATTATTGCCAAAACGAATACTAAGAAAGAGGGCCTGTACACCCTCCTGCCTACTCCTGGTAGGCTATGGGAATCCATATCAATGGACTACATGTCAGGCCTCCCATCCACCAAGAGGGGAAATGACTGTGTTTTTGTGGTTGTTGGTCGCTTTTCCAAGATGGTGATTCTAGTTGCCTACAAGAAGAACATCACAACAGAAGCCATTGCCAAGCTCTTCTTTAAATGAGTATGGGTATATTTTGGGATCCCACAAACGATTATCACATACTGTGATAGTTTGTTCCTCAACACATTCTAGTCAAGCCTCTAGTCACTGTTAGATACCAAGCTCACCAAATCCATTACCTTCCACCCCCAGACAGATTGTCAAACTGAGGTCGTCAATCGGATGGTCATACATATCCTGTGCATGTACAATTCAAAAAAACCCCACACATGGGATGATATTCTTCCCTATGTACAACATAGCTACAACCAAGTCCTGCATAGCTCAACTAGCCACAACCCCTTTAAGGTGGGGTTGGGATTCCAACCATTGGGCCCCATGGATGTTGCACTACCCCTGGTGACCACCTTGGTCGACTCGTCCCCTTCACCACCAGAAGTTGACAAAGCCACTCATTTCATTGAGAATATCTAGCACATCCACCAACAGGTTTAGGATATTCTAGAAAATTCTAATTCCAAGTACAAGCAACACCATGATCAACATCGGGTGCCACATAAGTTTCAGGTGAGACAAAGTTTGTTTGCACTTGCAGAAAGAATGTCTTATAGGGCCCCATTGGAAGCTTATCCCACTTTGTTATGGGTCTTACACCACCACCAAGGTTTTGGGTGACAATTCTTTTGAGCTCAACGTTCCCCCTTTCCTTGGCTTGCACCCAGTCATCAACGTGGCTCTCCTTTGGCCATATTTCCCACCATTATTGGACACCTCAGATATAGCAGAGTAGTTTACACCAACAGATCTCAACCCTAACTGCAGGAAACATGAATCCATTAATCAGATTGTGTACACACAGATGAAGGGTACTTGACAACAAAGGATCCAAGTTTATCGAGTCATCAAAGAAGAGCAACTCCTGCACTAAGGCAAGTGGCTCCCCTGGGGCCAAATTCAGCAGAAATTGCCTCATCTGATGGGGGAACTCAAATAAATGGATACCATTGATTTATAAAGAGGAAGGATTGATCTAGGTGGATATTGGTGGCCACCCACCTTTTCCAACTCACTCAAAACAGTTTTCTGGCCATTTTGGCAATTTACTATTTTTAGCAGTTTTTAACTTCCGGGGCCATTTTGAGGGCCTAAATGAAGGATTTTAGAGATCTAGATTCTTAATGATAACCAAAGGCTCTGATTGAGCCCCTAAAATTAATCTAATTGATGATACCTTTCCAATGGGCTATCGTGCGCCTAAAATGGATATCGTATGCAAAAGTTATGACCCCGAGAAGTTGATGTACCAACTTACCCGCATGACTTTTGGCTCTTCATCTCCTAGGGTTAGGTTTTTGGATGTCTAGGGTTTTTTACATTTCTGTTTATTGTAAAAATTCCTTCAGAGTCTCAATGTAGTCATCTTCTTGCGAATGAGCGTAGTCATCACATCTGTTCTCAAAGATAAGCGACCACCATTCCAGCAAGCTTGTTTTCCGCTGCATTTTAATGTTTCAACTTATTTCCTTATTGAATAGATGTTATAACCCTAAATTGATCCCTACATGAATACCTGGCATTTGGCCCTCTTACTTGCTATTTTTACCAAACCATCACTGAGAAACTCTTCTTAAAAACACTATTTTTGAAGATGTACGCGCCCTGCACCACTACTTCTCGTGTACACATGCTTTCTGCACCACTACAACCCACGTATGTATTCTAGCTGCACCATTACATCCCACGTAAATTCACAAAAGTTGCAAAAATTAAAACATTGCAAGGAATTCATTGAGATTATTGGCTATTGAGTAGTTTCCCAACTAATCCACCACGTATAGCCCATCACCCAAACGAATAACCATCCTTTTCCCATATAAAAGGAGTTGTTGGGGCCTCATTCTTAAGGCACGCATAAGAACAATGAAACTCTTCCCATTTCACATCACCTCCTTTCCCCAAGAATTGCAGCCACCTTGTGAGATTTGCATTAGAATTTCCCATTCTTGCCTTTTTCCTGCATCATAAGCCTATGCCATTTCCCTAGAACAAGTGTGAGAGGAGAAAGATACGTGGAAGCACAGTTGGAGCTTGGTGAAGAGGAGCCCGGATCAGGTTTGTGGACCAGTTGTCGACCTTGTTGTAAGTAAACATTGTGATATCAATAAAAGGAATACGTTTTCTGCCCTAAAATATGATGTGTCAAATATTTGTATTTGATTTATGATTTATTCTAACATCTAACCCATGATTTATATATGAGATGCATGTTTGTAGTTTCCTGTTTCTCTGTTTGTGAATGAAATCCATCCTTGGGAGGAGGCTTGTAGTCAGTGGAGCTATTAGACATGAAAGGATCGACACTGGATGTGGAGTAAAAGGTAAAGTTACTTGATATTTTCACTTTGTCTTTCATGTATGAATGTGGGTTATATTCGGGGTAGTTAGAAAACTAGGAGACTTTTATACGGTTAGATCTGCCTACATGTTGAACCCTAGTGTAGTCCTTAGGGGGGTTTTCTTGCTATAGAAAAATTGGCGACCATACTGGGGAAACCTCAAGGATTTTAGGGGATTTTATGGGTGTTTGATTGGTTTTTACCTTTTGAGTTTATTTCTGAGTTTGCTAAGTCTTTAAGGGATTCTGGTCACCTGTTGGTGCCATGCCAGTTCTCCCTGCCCTGTTAGTCTACCTGTTTGTTTTATTTTTTTGAGAATTTACAAAGGTGTATGCGGCCTGTAGTGGGCCTGCACGCATACATATGCACCTTGCTTTTAGATAGCCCACGTACATACATAGGCTTTTGAAGTATCAGTTGCGTGCCTGTGTCAATAAATTTTTCTTTAAGAAAATGCAGGCAACCTATTCCCCGATTGAAGTCTGACTTCTCAGGGTTTCTTGATTAAGTACAGTGTCTCTATTTTTACAGTCGAAGCCTGGGTTTGATGTCAGTTTGGTTATCTTTTTAAAGATTTCTTGTGTTTAATTTCGAAAGGGTTTTGGGAAGCCTTCGAGTCTTTTTGATCAGCTTGTTAGGTGTCTTTAGTGAATCCCTGTGATCCATAGAGGGATAGAGTTCAATTCTCAATATTGTCTGGTTGTTTTTCACTTTTTCCCCTTTTGCTTTCCTTAAAGAAAAAGAAAAATAATTTATTTTCAAGTTTCATGTTTGAAGCATAAAAAAAAACAATAGAAAAAGTTTTCATTTCTTAGTTTAGTAAGTAGTTGGGTTGATTATTTTGCTCATTAGGAGAAAGAGTTATTTTCTTAAGTTCTTTACTAATTGCTTAGAACATTAAGTAGTTCGTAGTCGAGTGAAATTCCATTCTAGATTTTCCTTTAAAAGATCTTAGAAAAAAGTGGTCATGAAAAGTTTGTTAATGAGTTAGTTACAAATCTTTATTCATCAAAAAAGAAGTAGTTTTTCTTTTAGTTTCATTTATTTCTCTTTCGTCTCTCAAAACACACCACTAGTTTCATTGTCGTTTCGTTGACTTAAAACAAGCCATTTAAAATTAACGCTAATTAAAATCAACTAGACTTTATGTTTGTAGGGTCAATCAAATAGTCTAGGCTAGAGCCTTGAATTAGGTTGGAGAGGAAACTCTTCAAGGCTAACAAAAAAAAAATTGGAGTCAATGCTAGGGAGTGTAAAAAGTCCAGTAAACGTGAAAGTTATCTAGGACCCCCCTCTAACACAGGGGATAAACACAAGGTCGTGTGCAGAAAGGTAGCGGAGATAACCCTTCCAAATTGGACCAAGCGTAGTGGGGAACACATATAGAGGACTTATTGTGGGATACTGTCAGTCGCACTTGCCACAGAGATTTGTGGATCTCAAATCCATTCGAGGTTCTCAGTTGTCTTCCAGACCACTTGCTTTCGATACCCTTGATAGGTTTCAGTCTTGATACCCTGCTCATTGCGGTCCACTCGACTGTCGACTGTACCCACCTGGTGATTGTTCACAAGCTGGAAACCTAGCTGCCTTTATTTTAGAGACTTACACAGGTGACTGTGGGGGTATACCGCGGTACCTAGTGTAGTCGTCGGGCCACGATTTGCAGAGTATACCTGGAGGGTGCTTTCGTGTTCGAGTTCCACATGCACCTGTAAGTTTCTTTAGTGTTGGTTGGCGTAACTATTCTTTCAACTAGTTAGTGGTTTGCTTGCCATATCTCTTAGGAAATTTTCTAGTGTGTGTTGGTTTCAAACATTAGTAAAAGATTTACTGTGTAGTTGATCTTCTCACAAAGTGGAATATCAAGACCTTCACTGGTCGTGAAGGCTTTAGGTCCTTCCACCAGTTACTTTGGAGCTTCCACCACCACCATTACAATGAAGACTTGACCAGCAAGGGTCATTTGAGGCGACTGGGCCACAGTAAACTGTTCCCGAGCCATCCCCGAGAGGAGAAAACTCAAATCTGGAGGAAACAACTATTTCTAACCTTGGAGCAGAAGCTCTTAGGAATTTCAACCCTCTAATCACTGACTTGTTGGCACCACCTTTGATCGCTTCTTGCACCACCTCAGATAGTCCTGCAATCAACGATCGAAGCAAATGTTGCTACTTCGTCAGGGAGTCCTCACACTCCCTCAATGGCTGCCACCACTGGGGTAATTCCATCTCCTAACCGACCTTCGTCAGTCCATACCATGATGGTCTCGACCCCCTCTACTTTGGGAAATGGTCTGATTCCGTCTATGGTGACAATCTTTTCTTTGTTCACACAGATAAGAGTGTGACAGGTCCTCCGTTTTCATACGGAATGACCGACTTTGATACAAACTCCGACCTCCCCTACTCCACCCTATAGACCATGGGTCTAGGGGCAGGGAGCTCAAATGATCCTTTTCAAGGGTCAATGGGGGTGTTGGCTCGCCAAATTGACACTTTTTGCAACCTACATATCCACTCTTTGACCTCTTCATTTGATCTTTGACCTCATACACTCATCTATATTTTCACACATATAACCAAATATCCATCAAGTATAGTAAGGTATGGTCATTGATCAAAATTCTTTAATTTCATTTTATTTAATGATTAAATATGATTCTTAAAGGATTCGTGACTTATTATCTTATATTTTGCAGCTTACTTTAGTATGAAGGTTCTCTATAACTCTAGGTGCTGCCAGCTTGCTCAAGAAAACTCGGATCCATTCATCTTGAATCTCATTGATGAATCATAAGAAATCAATATAATCCTCATCTGTAGGCACTACATGCCATAGAGATGAATATTTGATATTAAATAATAAGTTTCCAGAAGCATGATTCGAGCATAAGAAGATTGCTTCCTTTTTGCAATCGGTTGTAAACATTTATTAGAAGATAGGATCTGTTGTGAAAGAGATGGGATTAGTTATCTGTGTCCATAAGCTATAAAAATCCTTGGATCGAAATGTAAAGGGGGTGAGACAATGGGATAGACACGAGATGAATA
>ML797756.1:86696-108409 GCA_009831015.1 Picea engelmannii
AAGTTGTATTGGTTTGCGGAGGGGGAAGCCTTTTAGTGAATTTGGAAGCAAACTAAAGTGAAGAATTGGGGGTCCTGATTCTTGATTAAGGAAAAAAACCACCAAAATACATCACCCAAGTTCTATGAATCCTATCTTATCCTCTAGTGTGTTGGATAGGTTCCCTACATAATTGGCTCTCTTGGAACACTCCAAGGTTCACCCAGTATTACACGTTTCCTATTTGAAGAGAGTGAAAGGGATGAATTATCTTATTCAATCCTTCCTCCTCATACTTTATGAAGAGGGTTCCATTTGGTTACAATTGGATGTAGTACCAAACAAAAAAGAGGATTGAATCAAGACTACACTAGTGAATTTTCTAGGAAGTCTCAATGTAGTGGAAGGATTCACAGACTGAAGATCCCCCCTAGGAACCGACAGATATTTTACAACAATTTTGACACCTTTGACCCTAATGGAAAAATTCCTTTGAAGGAGGAGGACATGTTTTGTTCCTACCCTAACCTCCCTATGTAGGGGTACTTAGAGTTGTCTAATTAATGTATAAGTCTATTCAAGTCTTTGAGAAAAGGCCCACTAGGTAGTTGTTGTCTTGTTAATTAGTGGGAAAGGATCACCATTATGGAATAGTGCATGTTAGGTACTTGTTACTTATTAATGTTGGAAATAGTAGTGGTTAGGATTTGGGTTGTGAGAAACTATTTGTATCGGTAGAAATATTTTAATGTTTTTTTTAATATTATCATTGTATTGGAGCTCTCCTCATTTGAAGGTTTCTCGCTCAAAGAGGCATATAAACATTTCTCTCTTTTTGGATTATCAATATAGGGGTTAATGTTTTACAAGTTCAATAATTTTTTATTTCTCTTTTACTTTTTTCATTTAAATTTCTTTGGATGTTTTTCTTAATTTTTTGTTTCTTATACATAAGTACACTATAATGTTTATTACGACATTTTGAGAATGTTCAAATAAACACTTCCATTTGTTTTGTATCACAAAATGGGGAGGAGGTCAATGGTATTGATTGTAATGAGTCTAAACATTTTTTAAGTAATATGGGTGCTAGAGAGAGTTCAATTTATACATATCTAAAAGATAAGTTGGAATTCATTGCAAAATATGTGAGACTATTACATATATGCTCAAAGGAAGGAGAGAACATAGCTATACATCTTTTCACAATTATGGATGATGAATATATTATTAAAGAAGTGGGGTTGGAACCTCTATTATTTCATTTTCTAGTAAGAGAAATACTATTGAATTATGACATTTTATTGTCCTATATACAATATAAAAGAATAGTTCCTTAGCTAATGGACAAAATGGTGGATGAAAAAATAATTTCTATGGTATAGGTTAAAGGTATTCATAAATATGAAGGTTTAACCTCAAAAATAGAATGTTATTCTAAGAAGTTACTATAACTTCTTAGGATAAAAAGGAAAGTTTGGTCCATTAGTGATCTTTGGAGCCAATTATATCTCCTTGGGAACAATTTCAAATATGTGAGAAGGAGATGTAGAGTATTTCACATCACTAGGTGGAAATGATTTTGTATTTTATATTAATAATTAGTCTTCATTCAATATGAATTTTTTTTTGTCTATTATAAAGTTCTCTCAAAATGTTGTCTAAAAAACTTTTGATTGACCTTAGTAGAAACCCCTTATATGTGATATTAAAGGGAAGTGAAAAGGATATTGAGGTCAATCTATCGAGAACATATAAACATAAAATTTCTAATTGATATATCCACCTATGAAATAGTGATTTGTATTGATGTACAAATAGTGACAAAAATGTATTACAATCACCTCAAACATCGAAGGGCAAGCACATCTCCTCATAGAAAGTTGAGAACAGAATCTATTAAAAGTGATGATTTTTCTTTAGATGCATCAACATTTCATTTTTTTAAATGAATGATTGGGTTTGAGGTCAATCTATCGAGTACATAGAAGCATAACCTCTCCAATTGATATATCCACCTACGACATAGTGATTTGTATTGATGTCCAAATAGTGTTAAAAATGTATTAAAATCACCTCAAACTCCCTTGTACCCTCACAAGGTATGTGACAAGTGGGAGAATGTTGAGACAGGTGTGTCATACACCTTGCACTTTAGAGATAGACTAGGAATAAATGCAGAGTTGTGGTAGGAATAAATGCAGAGCAGTGACTAGGAATAAAATGCTAGTGGCTTCTAGTATGTAGAAATAGTAATTCATAAATAGTTTATGGTTTTACTATGCCTTTTTATAAAGTTCCAGGGATAGAGGAAATTAGTGAGTGTAAATTTTATCTTATTGTTTTTCTACCAAATTTTCTCCAGAATTCCATGAATTCGCTAATGGATTAGTAGATAGAGAGGTAATTTTTTAAAAGGATCTCACCACAATCATGGCTGACCCTAATGTCAACGTTGTACATGTTTGTCAAGCATTCAATGCGAACAATTAAAGGAGATTTTAAAATTACACCATAACCCAAATGGCGATCGACGAAAATTCAACCTGCGTTGGGAGAAAATTCTCTACTGGATAGTGAGCTCATTCAAATATCTGGAAGAAAAATCTCTAATGGTAAATTCGCCACAGGAAGAATCTCTTTGAAATCACTAGGAAAATATCTGATGAAAATTCACTATAGGAGAAGGTTCAATTGAAATCGCAAGAAAAGAAAATATCTAAAGGTAAATTAAATTCGTAAGAATGTCAGTGGAGAAACCCCAATTAACAAGCTATGTAAATGTTATATCTCTGAGGTAAGAAGAAATGGCGATGCGGAATGAACCAAAATTCGAGTTATGGTGCCAGACTACGCACTAACCCAGATCCCACAAAGGGTGTTGGTTGATTAAGAACCCCAGATGGGGTGTTTCTGAGAAAATGACGTGCACAATTCTTGAAGAGGCCACCTGGCTAGGCTACATGCCACTTGGCGGTCATCCTACTATGTCACCCCATCCATTCACCTCAAGAGTTTAAACAACTCGCCACCACCCTCCACTCTCCATTCGCATCCCGCAGACCACACGAACTGGAAGCTCTGCGGCATGAGTGTCTTCATGGCTCCGTGCAGAGGGCTCCCTCGGTCACTTCTTCTCGAGAATGTCTCGCCTGCTCCTAAATCCGATATGTGGCATTATTTTCCTCATTTGTCCCCTCACAATTCATAGTGCCTCACCTCCCTGGTTCACCCTTTCCTCTGTTTTGCGACCAGGTTCCGGTGCGACCTCCCTTTGATCGCAAATTTGCAGTGGTGCTCCCCCTTTCCATCCCCTCCAACCATCAGAGTCTTCCCCTCTAGGGAGCCGCTAGCTCTCGTCATGCCCTGAATCAAAGGCAAGGAAAAACGAGGAGCAGTTGGTATGAGGCCCAGGGAAGGAAGCTATCCATCCTAGACTCTCCCATTGAAGCTTCTATCCCCCCTCCTGTAGTCAATTTCCAACCCCCTAAAGTGGTTTCCCCCCCTGTCTTGGCTCTTATAGTTGTGTGTAATGTCCCCATTTTGGGACATTATAACTTTACAGAGTGTTATGCCTACCAGAGTAGCCAGATAGGGGTGACAGAGAGTTCAAGAGATATTGAGGGGTTTTTATTGGGCCCGACTTGCATCATTCATCATCAGGATCCATTCCGCACAGCTTTGTTTTGGTTTCGTTTCATTCCGATGATTTATGTAATTTTGAGTTATTATGGGTCATATATTAATTAATTTCACTAAGAAGGTCATAATGGGAACATTACTTGGAGAAACCTCTTAGTGTAATAGCTCATCGAAATTGGAAAGAAGAGCACTACAAGATAGTATGATGAGAAGTGACTTTCAATGGTCGGAGAAGCCATAAGGATGGATACATCACTTTTTAGAGGTAAAATGATTAATTAATTAATTAATTAAGTGATTTAATCAAGGAATAATAAAATAAAGTAAAAGTCACTTGGAGGTAAAAGGTCAACAATGAATTAGGGTTTCAATGGTGAATTAGGGTTTTGGAAATCTATAAGAGAAGAGTCAGTGACCTAAATCATCATTATGCAGATTATGACTTGTCATTGAGGAGAAGATGCGCATCTCAGGAGAGATAGTTCAGTGGATTCCAGGAGGAAGACACCAGTGGATGATTTTGGTGTTGAGAAACCCACCATAGTCACCGAGAAGATCATTCAGGTCTTCCATCATTCTTCAGCAACAATTACACAGTGTTCAACAGTAAGGGCGCATTCATCGAGAGTGAGGGCGCAACTTCTGAGAGGGTTTTTAGTCGACTTATCCCATCCAGGGAGAATTCTGAGATTTCCCTTCGACCCATTTGAGAGGAGGGAAAGGCACATCTATTTCCTAGTTCCTCATCAAATTCCCATGAAGAAATCAAATGGGATGCATTTTCCAGACTTGGACGTGTGACACTTTTGATGGGCACATTTGTGGTTCCGGAGTGAGCATCAGACCAAATTTAGGGAAACCCTTCCGACCCATTTCCCAGTATACCAAGGCAGTCATTTTGAGACATATCTCATCTGATTCCGATGGGGGAATCACTAGAATGCATTGTTTCCAGAAGAAGAGGGGTGCATTCCCCCAGGGGTATCCATCTGAGGTCCAAATTCATCAGCAGAGGGATCCAACAGATACCAACACTGAGGACTAGAGCAAGGTGAATCATTTGGGACATTTTCCAGGCCATTCTGACAAGCATAGCTCCCAGGGTGAACTTTCCAGACTTCCAGCAGTTACCGTCAGAGTTGCCATAGTCCCAACGCATCCATTGATTCCGCAATTCTCCCATATTCCAGGTATTATATTTTAGTTTCTTATTTGTATTCTAGCTAATATCCTTTGTTTGTTGATCTAGTCGAGTATTGTTAGTTTATTTAGCCGCATTCAACCATTTTGTAATCCACAGAGATATCATAATACAAAATTTGCAGTCCTTTGTCGCATTTATTATTTGTATGATCATTTATATGTTGGAAACCATTGATCCTACACACACATTAGAAGCGTTTCCTAGACTATCCAAGTCAGGAACATTAAAGTGGTATCAGAAATGGTTTTCCTGCCAGCATAAGGGGAAAATTAGATAAGGATCTAGATACATCATTACCAGCGAGTGGATTGACAGGAGCACAGATGGAGCCTACACCCATTAGATGCAGGGAGTGTTGCTATAGTTGCAAAGTACCTTGGAATCCAAATCACAAATGTAGGGGTAAAGGGAAGGTGCACATTGTTGAGGTGCACTATGACAACAAGGATGAGGAGATGCATGTGAATGCAACCATAGATGCCTATTTAGAGCAGTCTGATAAGGCTAGTGACTCTTGCACATATGAGGGACAGTTGTATGGACAAGATGATAGCACATATCCTTCATCTTCCCCATTATGTAATGTTGAGTATTTAACACTTCAACATAGTGGTGACACTTGTGAGGATTCATATGTGTTGGAACTTAGACATGATGATATTAGGAGGTTGGATGACCTACATGTGGGTGTAGACATGGCTTCCAGGAAGTCATGTATGGAGAATGATGATATTCCTATGATGAGTGAGCCACATTTTTCATCTTCTCAATCACCTATTCTAACCACGACACATGAGGATATCAGTGGCATTCCTGATATGGTAGAGGAGCCTTGTGTGGGGATTGTACACAAGGAACATATGGATCTGCAGACCCAGGAGGAAAGGTATGCCTTGGAGATAGTTTACCTTACACATACCTATCCGTATGAGGAGAGTGAATCACCACTCTTGGAGATTCCATTGATGGACCAGGTTGTGGAGACCGACAACTTGTTGGGACACTTAATCCTAGAATCGATCTACAGTGATGAGGATGCACTCCTTATTGGTCAGAATGACCATAGTACATGTCTGGACACATCTGTATGGGATCTAGGTGCATATGATATTAGTAGGGTGAGTGCACATGAGGATACAGCTACCCATATAGGATATGGTGCGATTCAAATAGGGGTCACAGTTGGTGATGGCGTCCAGTGGCATACAGGAGGACTTAGTAGCACAGGGGACAATGGGAAGTTCAATGCCTTATATTTTGAGGAGTGTGTTGTTGGGGATTCCATTGTTGACACTATAAATGAGAGGCATGAGGCAGCACCTCAACGGGATTGTGACCAGGAGTCACGACACTTGGCAGGACAGTTGAGATTCAATGAGGACATGATCATGGCAACCACTAGATGCATTGATGATACACATGCATTGGTGGTAGGTTATTGTTGTAGGGCCTTGATGGAAAAGGATATTTCAGATGGGGGACTTGTCATTGATGACTACCATACACTCAGGGAGAGAGTGATTGTGATGAGGGCCGACTACCAACAAGTATTGAGGGATAGGGATTACCTATTGGAGGTTGGCGATACGTATCATAGGGAACTGAGGAAGCATGAGGTTGAGGTGGACTGAATCACTCATGGGTTGGTGAGCACACAGAGATTCTCGAAAGGAACACAGACAACCCTTCAAGAATCAGAGTCCAGATCAGAGGAGCTCCTTGAGGAAATTAGACAAAGATCCAATACATCTATTTCAACAGAGAGTCAAATATATCCCTCAGCCACATTGCGAGAGAATGTTGGTGGTTTAGCAGTGGAGCACCAATTGAGGGAGGAGCATGAGGAGTACCCAGGATCACTGATGAGTATGGAGAGATATGATCTAGAGATACATGAGGATGTTCATAGGTCATAGGGACCACCCTTCACGAGGGGTGTTGAGACAGTTGAGCACACACGTACACACGGGGATTCCAAAGCCAAGGGGAGTTATGAGGACACTTCCATTTGTGTTCTAGGACTAGTTGACCTTCATGTAGAGGATGACTCCATAGTACACCCATGATCCAGTATTTTGCAGGTGTATATAGGAGATCACATGAGTATGCAAGGGCACACAGTGATGAGTGGTAGTTCATAGAGACATACATATTTGTACAGTGGGATTAAGGGGGACGCACTGGATTGCAAGGAGGAGATGTACTTAGTAGAGAATGGAGATTCCTCTCCCTTACAAAAATATACATATCTGGGAGATAACCTTCACTGTAGTAGCAGTTGCATGAGTGATGATCGATGGAGAATGATTCACCCATAGTTGGTGGAGGTACCTACCATTGTACTCGATGGTTGGTGTTCAGTGATGAGTACAGGCGATTATTTACCATGGGTGCCAATGGAAGAGATTTTGGTTAAGTCCTTTGGATTGACCAAATCATATGATACTTTCAAGTCCTACAATTGGTTGCAGATATTTATGATACCCTTTGCCGATAATTTCATCATTGACAGTAGCACAAGGGGAGCTAGACAGTGGCAGGGGACATGGAGAGTTAGTAGGCCAAGACCACTTGACAGGAGTGTCTTGATTGCATTCATCAGGATAGGGGTGGATCACTAGGGGTAGACAGTTGAGGCCATGGGTGTGATCGAGAGTATCCTAGGCCATGGGACAGAGGATATCTTAGAGGTTGTTATATATTCCGAATCACATTGGGATGAGGGTGGATTTATTTCAACAGTTACCAGTAGGTCGCACCAGCAGTTAGTGGGGATTGGAAGTGATGAAATTCCAAATTTGACATGGGATCCAGGAGTCCATTTGGTCAATAGTTGGTTTCATCTTATGAGGATCCAGGATTGGAGGGTCCAGTATGGATACTTTGAGCATAAAGTCATTATCAGAGTAGAGAAGCATCGACATGATGGTCCCTGTTAGAGACTAGCATGGGACCTTGGGATTATAGAACCAGACATTTCATTGACTAATGGAGAAGAGAGGACATTTGCAGGGGGGAGTCACTTTGATTTTCCATTGAGTTTCAGTATTGGGGAGAGCACGTCACTGACTGGTGATTCGTTGAGGTCTTGTAGTACCTCACTATGGCAGCAACATGTTCAGTCGGTGGGGTTCATGTTGAGTTTTGTATGGTTTGGTAGGATAGACCCATTTCGATTTGAGGCCATGTGTTATTTGCAGGAGACTCATGGTGTTGATATGTTATAGAACTATACTCCATAGGGAATTGTAGTTGACATTCTGATATGGGATCTAGGGATTGGATTGCTTGGTATTTCAACGTTTGATGGATTTGAGTTTCGATTAGAGTGGTTACTCAGGGAGTTGACTGAGATTCCTCAGCCATTGATCATTCTAATCATCAGGAGCATGTGGGTGTCATGCATGGTGAACACTTGGAGATACCACATCTTGAGGGGATTCTACCTTGTGTCACACAGGTGGATATGGGACCCCGGTATCATATGTAGCTGGATTCAATTATTTCTTGAGGACAAGAAATATTCCTGTAGGGAGGACTGTAATCTCCCCATTTTGGGACATTATAACTTTACAGAGTGTTATGCCTACCAAAGTAGCTAGATAGGGGTGACAGAGGGTTTGGGAGATATTGAGGGGTTTTTATTGGGCCTGACTTGCATCGTTCATCATCAGGATCCATTCCACACATCTTGGTTTTGGTTTCATCGCATTTCGATGATTTTCGTAATTTTGAGTTATTATGGGTCATATCTTAATTAATTTCACTAAGAAGGTCATAATGGGCATATTACTTGGAGAAACCTCTTAGTGTAATAGCTCATCAGAATCAAGAAGAAGAGCACTACATGATAATATGATGAGAAGTGACTTTCAGTGTCTAGCGAAGCCATAAGGATGGATAAATCACTTTTTAGAGGTAAAATGACTAATTAATTAATTAATTAAGTGATTTAATCAAGGAATAATAAAATAAAGTAAAATTCACTTGGAGGGAAAAGGTCAACAATGAATTAGGGTTTCAGCAGTGAATTAGGGTTTTGGAAAGCTATAAGAGAAGAGTCAGTGACCTAAATCATCATTATGCAGATTATGACTTGTCATTAAGGAGAAGGGGTGCATCTAAGGAGAGATGGTTCAGTGGATTCCAGGAAGAAGACACTAGTTGTTGATTTAGGTGTTGAGAGACACACCCTAGTCACCGGGAAGATCATTTAGGTCTTCCATCATTCTTCAACAACAGTTACACATTATTCAACAGCAAGGGCACATTCATCTAGAGTGAGGGCGCAACTTCTGAGAGGGTTTTTAGTCGACTTATCCCATCCAGGGAGAATTCTGATATTTCCCTCTAACCCATTTGAGAGGAGCGCAAGGCGTATCTTTTGCCTAGTTTCTCATCAGATTCCGATGAAGGAATCAACTGGGACACATTTTCCAGACTTGGACGTGCGACACTTTTGGCGGGCACATTTGGAGTTCCAAAGAGAGCATCAAACTAGATTAAGGGAAACCCTTTCGACCCATTTCCCAGTAGACCAAGGCGATTGTTTTGAGACATATCTCATCTGATTTCGACGGTGGAATCACTAGGACACATTTTTTCCAAAAGAATAGGGGCACATTCCCCCAAGGGTATCCATCGGGGTCCAGATTCATTAGCAGAGGGATTCGACAGATACGAATACTGAGGACTAGATAAGGTCACATGATTTGGGACAGTTTCCAAGCCATTCCTAGAAGTATATCTCCCAGGGAAAACTTTCCAGACTTCCAACAGTTACCGTCAGAGTTGCCATAGTCCCAACGCATCCATTGATTTCACAGTGCTCCCATATTCCGGGTATTATATTTTAGTTTCTTATTTGTATTCTGGCTAAGATCATTTTTCTGTTGATATAGTTGAGTATTTCCAGTTTATTCAGCCACATTCAACCATTTTGTAATCCACAGAGATATGATAATACAAACTTTGCAGTCCTTTGTCACATTTCTTATTTGTATGATCATTTATATGTTGTAAACCATTTATCCTACACACACATTAGCAGTGTTTCCTAGACTAGACAAGTCAGGAACATTACATTGTGCCTACACAAGCCCAACCACCTTGTGACCTTGCCACTGACGTCTCCCCTCTATCGAACCCCTATGGTTGTAGGGTCGAGTGGTTTGATCTACTTGGAAAATCGTTAGGCTTCGCACCACCTCCCCCCTCCCCCCCTCAACATCCCACTTATCTACCCTCCCCTCCCTGTTACCCCCCCGCCACCTCGGGTCTTGCCTTCTTTCCTCCCTCCTACCTCCCTAGGTCCTCCTCTGATTCTCCACTGTCCACCCACCCTCGAACTTATTGTGACAGGTGCGATGATTGAATCACGATCATGGATACTCTGAGTAACATAAAAAAAGACCTGGAGAAGATCAAATTGGCCATGCTCTACATTTAGAACAAGGACGTTGATCGCTGGAGCAGAGTGGACACCCTGATGGCCTTACTTCAATTTCTTCGAAAGGACATAGCGGACCGCTACAAAGGGAAATCACAGGCGTGCCAAGTGTACGTCGAGCCACGACTCTAACCAGGTTTCTAATGTTTTCTAGTCTTAGGCTCAATTATCCTGGCTATGCAATTTTTTCACAATTGTCAGCATTCGGCCTGATGTGGCTAAGTATTTTTTCTCACCTTTTTTGCATGACACAATTCCTTCTTAGACATTTGGCAACGATGGTTTCCCAGATGGGCACTGTT
The DNA here is from genome assembly GCA_009831015.1 of Picea engelmannii. Taxonomy (NCBI): domain Eukaryota; kingdom Viridiplantae; phylum Streptophyta; class Pinopsida; order Pinales; family Pinaceae; genus Picea; species Picea engelmannii. Next base: position 97,273 of record ML797756.1, read on the forward strand.
TCCACATAGGATCTTGGACACTTGGCAGCGGTGGTTTCCCAGAAGGGTTTCACTGCCATGTAAGTAATTGCTCAATAGATAGTTGTATATTTTCACAGGAATTAATACAAACCCTAACTTACGAAGAAAAAAAAATGTTATATCTCTGAGATTTAATTCAAAATTTTTTGTGCAAGTTCCACATCTATTGTCCTTTAAAAATTTCTCTATGCATGAAACAATATTTGGGTTTTGGTTAAAGGATTTACAGATTAATTAAAGTAGAGGTTCGGACAAACTTTTCCATTCTCGACAACAACAAATTTCATTTACATTTGATCTAATCCTACACTAGCGAGTAATCTAGAAGTCTGTGATTGAATAGACAGAGTGAATAATCCCAATAAAAATTGTTCCAGGATATCATTTCAGAATATGGTCCTATATTAAGAGTTTAAAGATTCATTCTGGAGTGTACCAATGCTTATGGGGATGAGGTTTGTTGCTCACGGAAATATATGATTACAAGCATGGATTTACATTGCAAAAGTTCAACAGAAATTTGTATACTAGTTGGGCCTGTAACAATATGATTACAGGTGTGGATTTTACATTGCAGAAGCTCAACATAAATTAGTATATTGGTTGCGCTTATGAAAGCATGATTCTATTTATTTATTTTTTAAATAAAAAATTTCCATAATGCCACAATAATTCATCCTCACAAAGATATAGGTTAGAAAATTATGGTGGGACAATTCGATTAGAATCTAAAAGGTTAAAATTTTAATTGTCATAAATTTATCCCTTTTTATAATTTACCGTGGGACTTTAACATTGCAGAGAAAACATGTATTCCAACTCGAATAGTTAATCAATTGGGAAATCATACACATTGTGCAACTTTTCACTAAATAAATAATATATATAACACAACAAAACGCCTTGTGAAATAACAATGAAAATACCTCAACCAACGAATAGCTTGAATCTAATATTCCTCAATAGAGCTCCTTGTGCTTCTTCAAATTTCTCCCCTGCTAACCATCAAGACCTCACTGGTATCTCCCTGCCAATGCTAGGGGTACTCTTCTTCTCCCTTATCCTCCTGAACCGCAAAGGGGCCATGCACAACAAACCAGAAAAATACTCTAACTCCTAGCTTGCCTCGCAAGGTAAAGCCACCACTCTATCTCAAGCTGGGTATCCCAACTCTCACAAGTAAAACTAGTCAAAAATAATTCGGTAGCATAACTTTACCAATTACCAATCATCCCTTTTCCCTCTAGACCATTTTCTTTATAAGAGTTTCCTTAATGACACATCCCCACTTGCACAATTAATTCACTTTTTAATTAAATAAATTAGAATTATTTACCCCTTACACTTGTCACCCTCTCCCCAAGTTGCACAAGTAATTCCACATTTTATTTTAATTAAAGTCAATTTCTCTCACCCTTCCTAAAAGTGCTCCTTAAATCACTCCTAGTTGTCTCTATATCCCCCCATATTCCCATTTAATGACCGACGCCTTACTAAATTTGAGTTGAGTTAAAATAAGAGTCTTCTTCTAGTTAGACTAGTGTTAACTAGACTCTAGATATGTTTCTATGCGTACACATTCTTTCATGGTTATTTCTTTCTTATTTAAAAAAATCCATTTTGGTATTTTCTTGCACACATGTGTATTAAATGAAATCTTTAGGTTTATTTTATTTTACTTAATTCTTAAATTGATTTACCTTGTCCCCTTTTTATTTAATTAATAATTTAGTTTAGTCTCCTTACAAGAACTTAGACTTTTATGGGGGTTTATAATTAATAATTTACTCATTAATTAATTATTTTAAATCCGAAAATGTCAAATTAATTTATTATTTTCTAGGCCACCTAGATTCGTTGAATAAAGTTTCTTTTTAAATCACGCGACGTGCCCTTCAAGACACACTCCCGTGCTCCAAGGGTGCCACTCGCCTTTTGACCGGTTTTGGTAGTTTTCCAACCCTTGGAGTCAACACTCCATTCGGGCAACCTTGTGAAAGACTAAGGGATTATAAGGAATACGAAATCCTCCTTATTGCACACCCCTTAGAATCTTCGTGAGAGACTATCTTAGTCTTCCCTCACAACATCATGGACCTCTCGAACTAGGTAATCGTTAACCTACGATTCAAGCCACTTCGAGAGTGCTAGTAGGCTGTGACAGAGACGCTGCCACACCTCTTCCTCAATATATTATCTATGTGCATGGCCCCTTTATTCCTTATGTGAGTCATATTAGCAAGCATTCGTCAGCCTGCATTCATTAACAAAACACTGTCACTAATCCATATACAAATCATACTATACTAAATCATATGTCACATATGCATAAATGAAATACTCAAACTAATACAATCCACTCCCTGACTCAATCTGGAGTCCAAGGAGGTCCATCGATTCCCTCGGCATCCTTAATCTATCAAGTGTCTTGCACACTTAGGGAAACCTTGTCAATAGAATTTGTCAATACATATATATCAAATAACATTGAATCACAACCATCAACATCATCATAAAAATACATAAGCGAAATAAATAACCATGTACTATAACCGGATCACTTGCACGCAAGTGTCCTCAAAGAATAAGTCGATAACATGTGCTCGCAAGAGAGGGATGTTATATATGCTACAGTTGAACACTTTTAATGAGAACAAAAAGACTTTGTATTGTAACCTTTTACTTGTTGAATAATACATTGCGTGTGCTTTAGAATGTGGGGTTTTTCTCTAGGAAGGGTTTTCCCTAGAGCACATCTCCTCATAGATGTTAGGATATTTATAAACTTAGGAGTTAGTTAATATCTACTTGGTCTAATGTGTCATTAGGTAAAATTGTGTTTCATAGTGTGTTTCTTTAGTATGCATTAATATGCATTTGTAGTTAGGAAATCCGATGGTCATGATATGTTCCCAACATAGGGTGGTATGACGGTTCATATTGTTGGATTACTGAGAAGGGGGGTGAATCAGTAATAGAGCAATTCAATCCTTCTATAACCACAATATGCAAGTGTTATATCAATGTACCATTATCATCCAATAGTTGCAGAGTAAATAAACAATGAACAAATGAGAAATCATACATGTACACAGTACACCAATGTTTTTACGTGGAAACCCAAAAAGGGAAAAACCCACGATTTTTTTTTTCTTATATGTCCTTAAGAATTACTTTCATTGGAAGAACCAACTTCCTTTGTTTTCCAGCTGCAATTGGAAGGAAGCTCCAACCCCCTAGTTTCTCAGGCTACAACCTAAGGGAAGCTCCAACTCCCCAATTCTCTAGATACAACCAGAAGGAGGCTACAACCCCCTATGTTCTCTGACTACGACCGGAGGGTGGCTACAACCACTTGTCATTGCCCCATCCAACCACCCTGAAATATAAGTGCCAAATGTAGAAATTGAATATGTCACTAAGAAACTTGTCACTGTATACTCATCAACCAATCTGATATGATCACATATACCTCAAATGTAGAAACGGAATATGTCACTGAGAAACCTGTCACTCTATACTCATCAACCAATCTGATCTGATCACATATACCTCAAACACTACACCACAAGTCTGTACCTCAAACCATGTGCTAGAATCTCACTGTTATACAACCTCTATATGTACCAATAACTTCGGCAACATACCTCAACCAAAATCCCTCAAACATGAACCAATACTAAAATTCAGTAGATCTTCCTCATATCAACTCTACAGCAAGCCATAAACTCCCAAGAGGGAATCCAACATATTTACAAGGCAAACCCTCAACGTGATTCATAAATTCAACACTAGTCATATGAGAACAATACCTTTTTTTCTTCTTGTAGCATTTTGTTGTCACGATTTTTCTTTCGCACTTTTTCTGCTGCAGTTTTTTTGCCGCACTTTTCCTGCTACAATTTTCCTATTGCACATTTTCTGCCGCACTTTTTCTTCCGCACTTTACCTGCCGCACTTTTTCTACCGCACTTTTTCTGCCGCAATTTTCCTGCTGCACTTTTTCGGATGCAATTTTTCTGCTGCACTTTTTATGTCGCACTTTTTCTGTTGCAATTTTCCTACCGCACTTTTTCTACCGCACTTTTCCTGCTGCACTTTTTCTACCGCACTTTTTCTTCCTCAATTTTCCTGTCGCACTTTTTCTACTGCACTTTTCTCTATCAATAATACTTGCCCAAATAAACTTTCACAAAATATATATTCAATGATATTCAAGTGTGATTAAATGAGAGAGCCTTGTCTCTTATTTATACTTTCATGTAGCTTCCTCAAGGGGTTATCTTTTAACCATTTTAACCCACTTTCCTTATTTTAGGGTTAACCCACTTATAATCACTTGTCCACTTAACTTAACCACTTTCCATAATAAGTAAGTTCTTCATTAAMTTTATTATTTAAATAATTTATTTTGCATCCTCTTTGATTTACAGTACACTCATCAATTCACTTTATTATTTAAATAATTTCTTCTTTGCAAACACTTTGACTACTTTGACCTTTTGGGGATTCTAGATGACTCATGAGGGTTCTCCAACTTCACATGTCCATAACTCTCTAACCATCCACATACCACCGTAAATGACATGACATGTACTATCCATATAGAATAGTTTTATCTGCAAATATATCAAAACTTATACCATTATCCATTAAAAAAACTTGGGTCCATTACCCAAACCTTTGTGCTACYGGAATTTTCTACTAGACTTTCTTCAAGGGTTGACATCAATGAAAACCAACCCAAATAATCAACAATATCCCCCTTTGGCATTGATGACAACACTTTGATGCAATACTGAAGTCATGTCATGAAATACTAAACTCATATCACACATTCTCTTCATGTGACCATCCCTCCCCCTAGAACCATGCATATGTGTTATGCATCTGATAAATCTCTCCCCCTTTGTCATCAATGGAAAAGGTATCTTTCCATATGGGATTTCTCCCCCTAACCGAACTGTCCTTGGGGATACTCCCCCTAACTGAACTCTTCTGAAACTAATCTCCCGACTGAAATGACCTCTTTATGGTGCCTCCTCGTGTAAATCTAATACATATAAGATAAGAATTCAAAAGCATACATTTTGGAGTATAAATTACCCTGAGTCTCTCGCGAAGATACTCAAAGACTTCCCATGGAAGTGGTTTTGTAAAGATGTCTACCACTTGTTAATTTGTGCCCAAATATTCAACTCCGATGTTCTTCTCTGCAACCTGTTCTCATAGAAATTGTTACTTAATTGGAATGTGCTTCATCTTGGAGTTGATCTAGATTTTATGAGGAGAAATAAATTAATACAGATTATTAAAATATGCTTAAAACAGAATAACACAGATACAATAAAACTAGTTTTCTATTGCTATAGAGGGAAAACCCCCCTAAGGACTACACTAGGGTTCAACATGTAGGCAAATCTAACCATCTAAAAGTATCCTACTTTTTTAACTACCCCGATTATACCCCACATTTATACATGAAAGACAAAGTGAAAAGATCAGGTAACTTTACCTTTTACTCTGTGTTTGGTGTCAATCCTTTCGTGTTTGATAGCTCCACTGACTATAAGCCTCCTCCCAAGGTTGGCCTGCATTCGAAAACAGATAAACAGGAAACTACAAACATGCATATCATATATAAATCATGGGTTAGATGTTGGAATAAAGCATAAATCAAATACAAATATTTGACACATCATATTTCGAGACAAAAAAAGTATTCCTTTTATTGATATCACAATGTTTACTTACAACAAGGTCGACGACTTCTCCATGAACCTGGTCCGGGCTCCTCTTCACCAAGATCCAACTGCGTTTCCATGTATATTTATCCTCTCACACTTCTTGTAGGGAAATTTCATAGGCTTGTGATGGAGGAAAAGGGAAAGAATGGGAAATTATGATGCAAATGTCATAAGGTGGTTGCAATTCTTAGGGCAAGGAGAGGATGTGAAACGTGTAGAGTTTCATTGTTCTTATGATTGGCTTAGGAATGAGACCCCAACACCTCCTTATATATGGGAAAAGGATGGTTATTCGGTTGGGTGACGGGCTATAGGCGGTGGATTCGTTGGGAAACTACCCAATAGCCTATAATCTCAACGAATTCCTTGCAAATTTTTTAATTTTTGCAACTTTTGTGAGTATACGCGGGCTATAATGGTGCAACTAGCTTACATACATGGTTTGTAGTGGTGCATCAAGTGTGTGTACGTGAGCAGTAGTGGTGCAAGGTGCGTACATCTTCAAAAATAATGTTTTTAATAAGAGTTGCTCAATGATGGCTTGGAAAAAATAGCAAGTAAGAGGGCCAAATGCCAAGTATGCATTTATGGAGAAATTTAGGGTTATAACAGATGCCCTCTAATGTGTGAGGTCAGAAGAGCATCTGATGGCTGAAATACATTACAAAATATTCACCAAGGTATGAAGCGAGTGAGCCTGGGACTAGAGTTCAGGAGGGGCCATCTGCAAAAATAACAATTGTCTCACCGAGGCAGGCATACCCATGCTCGGGATAAATCATGGTTTCCAATCAAATACATTGCAGATCCATGTCGTATAACTATATAAAGTGTATTCGTGAGCAATACACAATGGATCTACATCTCAAAATCAAAGATATACATGTATAGTATCCATCTTCAAGAAGCCAATGATGCCTAATGGTTGGAGATGAGGCCTTCATAGCTCGAGCAACAACTTTAAGATCTTCAAAATTGGGTAGGAGTGTAATGTGAGTGTACAAATTCACTACCCATAGGTCTTCTACAACTCATCGGGAATAGACAAGAGGATCTTGGTGATCAGGCAGAGAACTTCATTGATTTTGAACAAAGACTTGATTGGAATTTTGGGATAGTCGAGCATGAGGGCAAGAGAAAAACCGTAGAAAGGCTGACTCAGGCTGGGTAAAACTTCCCTTGGACAATAGCACAATAGATGATCAGACTCAGGCAGCATGACATTGACATAAGTTCATGATGGAGGAGGCAACACAAACTCTTTGTGTGTTTGGAAGAATAACCAAACGGAGGAGGACACAACTCTATGTAGCGAGAAAAACTTAGTAAGGTCATATTAGATCCCAAATATTGATGAAATAATGGAAAGATGTGATTTTTCCAAGGGCAACTCATTGTGCTGCCGAAAAAGAAAATATATTTCCTGTCCTCTTTTTGGGGTATTTTTTATTTTTTTTCTTTTTCAATATTTTAAAGAGCTTCAAAAAGAACAAAAGAAAGCCATGTTACAAAGGAGGAACGAGTGTCACAAGCATACTAGTTCCAAGCACAAGGAACACACTAATTCTAATAGCAAGGAGACATGTGCAGGAAAATTACACTCGAGGAAACTTCCTCCATGGGTCAAGGTGTCAGGTCGCAGAGGCAAAGTGTTATAAGGCTTGCGTATAAGGCATGCTTCAAAGGTTCAGTTGAGAGAAACATGGAACCGGTATTATGAAAAAGACGCAGAGATGAAAATGTGTATAGCAAGACATGATGAAACCCCCTTCAATGTATTTTTCACGAGCCCAGAGAAGGTAAGATCGATAGTTTTTTCACGTTTAGAGAGTCTGAAAAAACGTAAAAGAAGACTCGATTGGGGTACCTTTTTCGAAGGTATTCTAGTCGGTTCAAAAAAGGGGTAAACTAGCACCAAAAAGACGTCTATTCAGAACCATTTTAACGAGTGTCACACAGATAAGATCACTCAACAATCTTTTCAATTTTAAGGAGTCTGAAAAGAGCTTAACTATGGTCTCACAACCTTTTTCTAGATTTAGTCTCCTTAGCCCAAAAAAGTATAAAATCTACTTAGGAGAATTCTCCCGACGAGTTGAATCTCCCGAGGTATACCTTTTTCCTCCTTAATATATAGGCCGAAAAAAGGGGTAAACTCATGCCAGTAGATGTTTTTCTGAACCAATTTAACAAGTGTGAAAGAACAAGGTCACTCAGGGATATTTTCAATTTTAAGGAGTCTGAAAAGAGCTTAACTATGGACTCCATAGGGGATGTTCTTCTAGACTAGTTTAACGAGTGTGAAGGAATAAGTTCACTCGACAATATTTTCAATTTTAGGGAGTTTGAAAAGATCTTAACTACGGACTCCGTGGGGGTTCCTTTTTCGTAATTTTAGTCCCTCAGGCCCAAAAAAGGGTTTAACTTATACCTGAGAATACTCTTCTAGCGAACATAAGTTCCTAGATTATACCTTTGTTCATACAATTGACCATCTAGACCAAAAAAGGGGTAAACTACCGCTAGACAGACGTGCCTTCAAGTTTTAATTTGGCGAGCGTGAAGGACAACAAGATCACTCGACAATATTTTCATATTTAGAGAGTTTAAAAAGGGCTTAAAGAAGACTCATTTTTTGGGATTCCCGAGGGTGAAGCCAAGAGAGATGACACATAAGACGTATGAGGCTCAATCTTGTAATCAGGATAGGACTAATAAGGACACCTGAGCCTAAAGTCATTAACGACAGCATGGACGCCAAAATGCAACCAGGATCTACCTAGGGCATCCATGTAGAGGTAGGATTTACCACTTCACCATGACACTGCTAAAGAAGAAATGATGGTTCCATATCGCATTTTGGTGTGATCGATCCTATGGAAAAGCAGAAAATACAACCAGATGCAGAAAGTGGAGGTGGAATCCTAACTTAAATGCAAAAAGTTGGAAAAATGACTTTTACCAAAGGACCTTTAAAAGTGACCCATATCCCAAAATATTTTCCAAACCAAAAGTGAAGTTCATCGTAACATCCAATAAGAAACTCAAGAACCATGATAAATGATTTTGAAGCCAAAAAAATTGACAAAAGGGTTCAAAAAAGTGGCAAAAAAGGCCAAAAAAGTCTATAAATAAAAGCTGACAACTCATTTTCACCATTGCAAATCGAGAATTAACCAAAAAGATAAAAAGATCCCTTTGCTAAAAGAGTTGATTCTGGGAGCTTCAAAGGAAGAAAAGGACTTCTGCTCAGACCAAGTAAGTACAAACCAACCCCTCTAGCATTTCCATACTTATTTCATGCATTTCTTTTAGTTTTTTGGGGGGCACACCCTCCTAAAAAAGGGCGTCCCTACACGTATGCGGGCTATCTAAGGACAACCCACGTATGCCTGTGGGAAGAAAACAATCTGCTCGCATGCATACATGACTGTGTCCAAGACAACTCGCGTACACCCTCAAAAGCATGAAAAATGAAAATGCAAGAGCTAACTTTCTCCATGAAATTTTCATTTGATAGGATGTATGTCCACTCGAGAGAGAGGGAGCACAAAGACAGTGATATTTTGGTCGAAGAGGACCCTACTGCTATCATCACATTGAAACAATATGGGTTATGGAAGTTCTTTTGGTTTCCACTCATGAGGGCACAACCCAGGCTGTTGAATGCCTTGGTGGACTATTGGCACCCTGACACGGAGGTGTTTATGCTCGAGGGGCAGTTGTTGACTCCAACGACTGAGGACATATACTTTCTCATCGGCCTCTTGAGGAGAGGGGAACCCATCATCTTGCGTTCATTTCCCCTAGGGACCCACACCATCACCAAGCTGATCGGAATAAATTGCGAGGCCGACACTGAGAAAGTAGGTTCTTAGGTGCCAATCCACAAAATCACCAACCTATCACTAAAAGTGATAGTTTTACTCATTGGGTGGATTACTAGATCTACGGCCTTACATCAAGCCTCCTAGGCACACATTTATTGTGGAGTGTAGTTATTAAATGCATGAGTGTTCAACTGGAGCACGACCATGCTTGATTGCATGAAGAGACATCTTACAAAGTGCCATGGGTGAAGTAAAAAAAACTTTGGGTTTGGTACCATTTTCTGCTCGTTCTTCTTCGAGAGGGTACCTAGAATGAGTCCACGAGAGACATTATGGGGGCATGTGGCCTCCTTCCCAGCAGTGTGTAGGTGGGTGGCATTGTTTCCACGACAGGGGGGAGGAAGTACCATAGAGGATTTCGACAATACATTTTTTGACTAGTGGGCACGATAGATTCCGGCAATAGAGGACTACCCCTATGCAAGAATTAACTTCTCCAAGGATCCGGATATGCCCGTACCTCCTGGAGGAGAGAGAGGAGAGATATGTACGTTTGTTTTTAAAATTATTTAATTTTTTAGTTTATTTATATATATATATATATATATATATATATATATATATATATATATCATTTTTATGTGTACCAGAGTATCTGACAACTATGTATATGTTATGTACAAATGTGGGACCGGTGCATCCAACAGACTTCTCGAGGACCAGGCAACATCCTCGACCAGAGGTAGTACCAGCGACAACCGTCGGACTAGCAACAGTAGTAGGGGGACCTCCAACTGGAGAGGCTGAGAGAGTTTTGAGATGGGTGGAGTGAAACCTCACCGTGCTCACTCGTGCAGTTCCCATGGTTGATATCGAGGATCTCCCACCATCGATGCAGCCTCACGTAGTTGGGGTGCCATGGACCTGGGTCCAACTCTTCTGGCATTTGGAAAACATCATTTTTCACTATGGCAGGGCCAACAGGCCCTACGCTTAGCTAGGATGGACCACTTACATGTCGAGGACACTCTTTTGTATATTTTTGAGGCGTTTGTGCCCACATATGTACTCTAACACTTTTATATATAAATATATATATATATATATATATATATATATATATGTATGTATGTATTTACATCTTTTATGTCTTATGGATCACATTTTTACAAATGTATGTACATGTGTATGTGTGTGCAATATGCCAATCTAATATTTGATTAGCTAGAGTATCTGTCATTTGATTTAATCTCCTAAGAACATGGATATATGCAATGTAATCAAAGAAACATTCTAAGAGATGTACCCTAAGGAATCGTTGGTGTAAGGTAGGATCATAAGTGTGGAAAACCCCATTTAACAGGGACACAACCAACTGTGCATCTAAGTAGACTCGGAGGTGAGAGATACCATGCAACAAAGCATCACAAAGCAACTCTATCACTGCATTGTACTCGGTGACATTGTTTGTGGTGTCACCTAAACAAATACCTCCAGAAAATAACAATTAGCCTTGAGGCATGAAAATCACCCAAGCTA
>ML797756.1:131597-153202 GCA_009831015.1 Picea engelmannii
AAAGGCATGACCAAAAATTCATAATGGCCTGCATGAGTTCAGAATGTTGTTTTTGGGATATCTTCTTCCTTCATTCTGATCTGATGATACCCTGAATGGAGATCCAATTTTGTGAAATAGATTGCTCCATGTAGTTCATCTAATAATTCATCAATGACGGGAATGGGAAACTTATATTTAATAGTGATCTTGTTGAGCTCTCTATACTCTGGACACATACGCCATGAGCAATCTTTCTTGAATACCATTACCACTTGTGTAGAGTAAGAACTTTGGCTAGGTCTAATAATTCCAGCCTCTAACATTTCTTCAACCATGCGCTCAATTTCACTCTTTTGGGCGTAAGGGTATTTGTATGGCCTGATGTTAGGAGGAACACTCCCAGGAATTAGGTGAATTTCATGATCATGATTTCGAGTGGGTGGAAGACCTTTGGGAATATCTTCAAATACTTTGGAATGCTTATCAATGATCTTTTGGAGATCTTGAGGAATAGATGACTTATATGTTTGAACATAGAGTGAGCATAGTTGTGCAATAACACCTCAATTCCCCCTTTTCAATAATTTTTTCATGCCATTAGAGCTTATCACCTTACCGAGTTTCCCTGTGATACCTCTTAACTCAATTTCGTTTCCTTCCAATGAGGATTTCATGAAAAGTTCTTGAAAATTAAAAGCCATTTTTCCTAATGATTGTAACCATTGGATTCCTAGTACAACATCTGCACCACCCACGGGTATAGCAATCATTGGACTATTCATTACATATTCCCCCATGGTAATATTGATCTTATTGCATTTTCTTGAGCAATTGATAGTTCCTCCATCTGCAATGATTACTTGAAACTCTGGCACTGGATATACAAAGCAATTGAGAGGTTTGGCTAATTTATGGTAAATTCCCCACAACTTGCCGATTTTTGGCTTTTCTAGGAGATCTCACTTGTATAACGTTCCCCACACAAAATGATTGATATAAAATTTTGAAACTTGCACCAGAAATACTACAGACTGTCCACGATCCAATAAAACCAGTCCCACTCAATTTGGATACTCTAGGAATAACTTATGATAATTTTACTTGGAACACCTTTTTGAGACTAGTCAGATACCCTATCTTACACAGGGTGTATATACAAATTTAATATGACCCAGAAGATAAACGTTTTACCACAGATACATTACTAATCTATGTGAATAGACTCTAGATTTCAAGGTCTGAAACATTATAGACAATCTTTTATAGAAAAAATTCCGCAATGACTCAGTTCAAGATGATTCCAGAACCCTATATTGTACAGGCTATATCTCTGAAAGTATAAGGCCTCAGGAGATGAATTTTTAAAACAACGTACCTTAATCCATCTACTAAATATCCTCCAAGTTGTTCCTTCTGAAATGTTGTAGAAAAAAATTTATAGCGAAAATTCCAAGGTGTCTCAGATGTAGCAGCGAAACCCAAAGACCTTGCACTTTGATACCATATGTTAAGAACCAAATATCAATATAGCATAGAAAAACATCAAAAAAAGTACTCAACGCCTTGAAAAAGAGATAATTTCAGATAATAAGCCTCTTCAAGGGGGCAACCTCCTTTTACCATACTTAAATGTTCAAGTACAAGATGATTCAAAATGAAAATGTCTCCTTGGTATATATAGGAGACTAGGAGGTATAATTACAACTAATGGCCTAAATCCGACATAAATAAAAAAACATTACTAATATAATATGCCCCAATTAAGGGGTAATGAGCCAATATTAGGGCTTAATAAATCCCCTAAGCATTCACAACACAACAAACAATAGTATCCATCAAGACAATAATGTAACCATACCAGTGTCTCAGTGACATATCTGAGCCCATAGAATACATATCTGGAACATGCTCCAGTCTTCAACAGCCAGCCATCAGCTCAAACACAAATCTCCATGATTTTATCCAGTGTACGTGCCATGTCCTCATAAAACCCGCGTATGTATGCACCCTAGCCCTACATCCTATGTACACCTCAGAAGCTAGGGTTTCTGAAGCTCCGAGACTTTTGTCATCAAGATCTTTGATGTTGTCGAAACTTTGATGCATCCATGAGATCCTTCTCACACTCTCTTTCTCAGAATAGATCTTCAATCATGCTCAATATATCCACATCAAAGATTCTCTCACAAGAGGCTCTCACATGAATCTCTCCATCAATACTCCAAAAGATATTCTCACAATAAGCTCTCCATAGATCCACAAAAAAGGATGATTTGCAAGAGTCCATAACTATCTTATTTATACCTTCATCCTCTAGGTCACTTAACCCATTTCTAGGTCACTTAACCTATTTTCCTTATTTTAGGGTTAACCGCTTTCCATAAATAGAAATTTCTCCAATACTTTATCATTTAAATAATCTTTCTTGATTTTGTCACTTCTCTTTATTATTTAAATAATCCACCTTGACTTTGTCACTTTACTTTATCATTTAAATAATGATTTCTTCTTTTAGGCCACTTTGACTTCTTTGACCTTGGGGGCTTCAAGCATTCATATGGGGGTCCTCCAACTTCGTAAGGCTATAAAGCTTAAACCGTGAGGAGTTATGTGACATTCCTCATACCACCGGAAATGGCATGTCAAACACTATCCATCTAGGATATTTTCACCAACAATTTCCATGATCTTCATCTCATTATTCCACATACAAGCATGGGTCCTCCAACCACAAAACGTCTTCCCATGAGGGATTTCACCATAAGGGGACCACTTTGGAGTTCATCCATTTGTACTTCTTATTAATCATGACAAGACAATAATGTGTCATCAAACTATGCATAATATATCAAAGAATCTATCTTCATAATGTATCAATGACAACTCATTGATCCATCTTCATCGATTGGTTTCCACTTGACATATGTCATTCTTATCAAGAAAAATACATATACATTGTTCATCAATCATCAATCAATCAATATTTTGACATCAATCAATCACTTGACATCAATCAATCAAACCATTGGCATCAATGACAACATGATCCAATAATCTCCCCCTTTGGCATTGATGGCAATACCAACATCGATGTCAACACCAATTACCAATTATTGAGGTCAACATGTAGATAAGGCATGTTGTACATCAATAGTCAATGTGACTATCTCTCCCCATCAATAAACATCAATCACTTCAATGTGATTAACTCTCCCCCTTTGACATCAATGACAAAGGGTCATTCTCCTCTTGGGGCTGCTCCCTTTGCTTGAACTCTCCTTAGGGATGCTCCCCCTATCTTGTTGCCGCTGAATAATCTCTCCCCTTTTGAATAAGGGATATCAATCTGATGTAATTCTAAAAATGCATTGCTCATGCTCCCTCTATGACCATCACTCCCCCTGGAATTATGCCTCTCTGCTCTTTCTTCAAATATAGGGATCTTTTCTAGGTATGCATTTGATAAATATCTCCTCCTAGAATCATGGGAAGAAGAATGACTCCCTTTATGGGTATGTCTCCCCCTATCTTCTCTGCAATATGAACAATATTCTACCATATGACGATCCTTGGGCTTGTCCATGCATCAAATTTGTGCCATACCATACATAATGGGTTAGTGCCTTGTACCCAAGATTTATTTTACATCATCACCTTACATGATCTAACATAGAACCATGAAAACATTCAACAAATAGTGTCAGAACCTGCAATAAACAATGCCAGACTCTACAACACAGAGTTATACCATCACATCAAGTTGCAACTCATGCACATTTCCTTTTTCCCAAGGCTTTAACACATATACGCGGTCTGTTGCACAACAACTTGCGCATGTGCATGACCTATACAAGGTTAGCCTGCGTATGTACACGACTGATACCACTGTCACCCGCATATGCTTCAGTAGATGAATTACTTGAGCTTCCCTTCAGTCTTTCATTCTGTTCTAGCTGCTTTGTCTTCTTCACCCACTTCTATAGATGTCCCCGCTCCTCAAAACTTGAGCTCTGAGCATCTGTATTTTCAAATATGTCTCCCTTTCTAACTTCATTCCTTCTTCTAGCCATGCTATTTGAATTCCTCATCATGGAATTTCTTCTTGTGCTCCAACACTCCTAGGATTTATGGCCAAATCCACTACAACTGTAGCATCTAATGGTGTTACAGTGAACAACAATGTGTCCTACTTGATCACATCTCCAACACCTCATGGTGTTATAAAATCTTCCATTATATCTCCTTTCATAAGATCTACATTCAAAATCTTTGTGACCATATCCATTACATGAATAACAATGCCCATGAAGAATACTTGCATACCTTTGCTTTGGTGTCCCAAGAATAGCTTCTTGATGTCTTCTTTGCTTTGTTCTTTTGAAATTTTCTTTGCTTTGTGTAGATGGTTGTTTTGCAACATTGTCTTCCTTCTTTGATGGACTTACCTCATGCTTCTTTGCGGTGGTTTCTTCAGCATGTATATCTTCTCCTTTGTATCCAAGACCTGATTTATCACATGGTGATATTTGACTTTCTAAGATCTCATTGAAGATTCGTGAGCTATTCAAGAATTTGTTTGACTTTTCTACCTTCTTTCTAAGGTCAACAATTTCAGCTTCTAACTTACAACATGACTCTTCCTTTTCATTTATTTGATTCTTCAATAGTTCCTCTATTCTTCTGGCTTCTTCAATTTGGTTCTTGAGATGAACAATGGTTTCAAAACTTTTTCTAATCTCATCATCTACATTTATATCTTCTTTTCCATTCTTTAGTCATGTGATCTCTTCTTCCTTTTATTCTAATTGAGTCTTATTGCTCTCTTCTTGTTCCTTGAGCATTTATTTTAATTTCAAGATGTGCCGTAGAATCCTCCTAAGAAACTTTTTAGTGTTATCCGAAAGATAGTTATAGTCTATATAATAATGATCACTTCTATATCTATATAAACCCTCTTCAACTTCCTTTTGAAGTTTTAATAGATTTTCTTCTATGGTTTTCATAGGATAATTACCATCAAACTTTACACAAACTGTTTCTAGATCTTCTTCTTCACTTATAGAGAAAAATTCATCATCATCATTGCAATCAAGGGTTTTTGAGGGTTCTTTACATTCATTTGAAATATCTTCACGAAATTCCTTTTTGCCAACATCAATGCATAATTCTTTTCCTTCATTTGAAATGTCTTCAAGATCTTCCTTTGTTCTGTCATCACTTGATTCTTTATCTTCACTTGAAATGTTTTCAAGATCACATTTACAAATAATACAATCAAGGGTTTTTGGAGATTGTTTACCTTTAATGATATCGATGGAGTGATCTTCAATATCTTCCTTCTCCTTCTTGCTTTGATATGTCTCCTCTAGCTTTAGCCATAGATCCTTGGCGGAAGTGCATTTTCCCATGCTCTCTTTTATAGGGCTTGAGAGTCCACTAAAAATGGTGTTGAGAGCCAATGCATCATTTTTCTTTCCTTCCCTTTGAGATGCAAACTTTGACTTGTTCTTCAATGAAACTGATCCACCAATGGCTGCCTTTCAAATGGTTGCTCCCATTTCCTTCAAATGTATTCTCATCTCTATTCTCTAAGTAGAATAGTTTTCCTCATTAATGATTGGAACTTCATCATCCATATGTGTGTATATGGATCTCCTTCAAACTTGTTAAGTCTTGTGGTGAAGGCTTGGTCTGATTCCAATTGTTAGACACACCTACCATACTTAGAGTGGGGGATGAATGAGTGTGGGGCTCTTTATCCCAAAAAATCCCTCTTACACAAAAACTCCTTAGTTAACATTTAACATTTACTCATTACCCATTGTTGTCATTTATAACCAGTTAGATGCAAACATATATAAGCAACATATATCAGCAATATATCATCAACAAGCCATCACCACAAGGAACACAAAGAACACAAGATGTATGTATAATTTTTCTTTTTATTACGGACAACAATCCGGGGTTTTTTCAGCAACAACTGAATAGAGTACAACTCTACAAGAGCACCAGATCTATATGCAAGACTCAACTTACATTCTCAACATCAACTGAGATGAGGCAACAATCCTCCACAGATATAAATATGTCAACAGGTACACGACCTGTTAGTAGTGCATCCCACGTGTGTACGGGCCCTGGCTCACTATAGCTCGCATATGTACACAACTAGTTTATAATGCAACATGCGTGTGATTCTGAGAAACTAGGGTTTATCCTTCAAGATCAAATCATATCCTTTGCAACCAAATCATCAATCTATTCTGTCTCTCACTGTCCAAACTGACCACCAGCCAGTCACAACACATATAAGATCTCCAACAGTTTATTCATGTTCCACAACCAATCAACATGTATGTTACTCAATCATGCATAAGCAGTCAACATACTATAGCCATCATATCAGTACTGAATCATAAGAGTGTTGCTCACTCCATCAACCAACATAAACCACATCATAACAGCCATACCAAGAATTCCCTAAGCATTCACAACACAACAAACAATAGTATCCATCAAGACAATAATGCAACCATACCGGTGTCTCAGTGACAGATCTGAGCCCATAGAATTTAGATCTGGAACCTTCTTCAGTCTTCAACAACCAGTCATCAACTAAAACACAAATCTCCATGATTTTTTCCACTGTACGCACCATGTCCTCATACAGCCCGCGTATGTACTCACCCTGGCCCATTACAACCCGCATACACCTCAGAAGCTAGGGTTTCTGAAGCTCCGAGACTTTTTCCGTCAAGATCTTCGATAATGCCGAAACTTTAATGTGTCCATGAGATCCTTCTCATGCTCTCTTTCTTAGAATAGATCTTCAATCATGCTCAAGAGATCCACATCAAAGATTCTCTCACAAGAAGCTCTCACATGAAGCTCTCCATCAATACTCCAAAATATATTCTCACAAGAAGCTCTCCATAGATCCACAAAAAAGGATGATTTGCAAGAGTCCATAGCTATCACATTTATGCTTTCATCCTCTAGGTCACTTAACCCATTTCTAGGTCACTTAACCTATTTTCCTTATTTTAGGGTTAACCACTTTCCATAAATAGAAAGTTCTCCAATACTTTATCATCTAAATAATCTTTCTTGATTTTGTCACTTCTCTTTATTATTTAAATAATCCACCTTGACTTTGTCACTTTACTTTATCATTTAAATAATGATTTCTTCTTTTAGTCCACTTTGACTTTTTTGATCTTAGGGGCTTCAAGCCTTCATATGGGGGGTCCTCCAACTTCATAAGGCCATAAATCTCAAACTGTGAGGATTTATGTGACATTCCTCATACCACAGGAAATGGCATGTCAAGCACTATCTGTCTAAGATAGTTTCACCAACAATTTCCTTGATCTTCATCTCATTATTCCACATACAAGCATGGGTCCTCCAACCACGAAGCGTCTTCTCATGAGGGATTTCACCATACGGGGACCACTTTGGAGTTCATCCATTTGTACTTCTTATTAATCATGACAAGACAATAATGAGTCATAAAACTATGCATAATATATCAAAGAATCTATCTTCATCATGTATCAATGACAACTCATTGATCCAGCCTCATCTATGCATCTTGATCCATCTTCATAGATTGGTTTCCACTTGACATATATCTTTCTTATCAAGGACAATACATATACATTGTTCATCAATCATCAATAAATCAATCTTTTGACATCAATCAATCACTTGACATCAATCAATCAAACCATTGGCATCAATGACATCTAATTCTTCTTCTTTTAAATCTTATTCATGATCCTATTCCATTGAATATTTACTACTTTATTTTATCTTTCGACCATCTGTCTAATTCCAATATTGACTGTGCCCTTTCCAATAATCTTGGTTGAGTTTTCACTCCAAAATGAAATTAATCCATCTCTTTCCTTTTTTAATGTCAGAAACCTATCTTTATCACTTGTCATGTGCTTTGAGTATCCACTGTCAATATACCATCCATGATTGTTGTATTGAGCTTGCAGAGCAAGATTGCATTTTTCAATGTTGAATTCATCCTGCTTTCTTATCCATATCCTTTGTGGTTCTTGACTATGACTATTGATATTCTACTTTGGTTCCTTTGGAGGAAAAATGAGTCTGCAATCTCTAGGTATATGTCCAAATTTGTTGCACTTGTAGCATTCTACCTCATCACTTAATGATCCAAATCTGTTGTAGTTTCTCCTTTGTGCTTCATGAGATATTCTTGGATAAATATTTCTTGTATAGCTCTCATCATTGCTTCTGTTCTTGGTATTATCCCTACAATTCACATCTTTGTGCCCAAAATTATAGCATGAATAACATGAACCAAGAAAAATAGTTTGATACATGGGAGTGGAATATATTCTTAATGGTGCCACTCTTCTGAATCCTTCTTCTTCTTGAGGTATTTCTATAGCTGGTTGTTGCTAATATTGACTTCAGAATCTTCTAGGTGGTGCAGTGTTTCTGTAATATTCCCCTTGAGTTTTCCTGTCTTCTTCTTTCCAGGGACCTCTGACATCTTCTGCATAGCTTATTGTTTCTATTTCTTGTTCTGGTGTTTTGGAGCTTGAACCTTTCTCTGTTTGTGTTTGAATGTATCCCAGTCCAGTTCTGTCATAGTAAGGTCTTTGAATATTAATGATATTATCCAATATCCTGGTGTTGTTTGGCTGCATGTCCTTCTTCTAAAGATATTTTGTTAGAGTGAATATCTCAGCTTCCAAGCCTTCAATGGTCATGTCTCTTTCTTCTAATTTCCCTCTAAGTTCTTCTTTAATCCTCTTGTATTCTTCTTCTCGGAGTTTCAACTTCATGATTGTCTTCTCGACTTCTTTGGAGTTCTGAGATTCTTCTTTCTTTGTTAGTTCTTCCTAGAGTGACCTGTTTTTCTTCTTTTCTCTTTTGATAACTTTTATGGCACTCAACAATTATTCTCTGTAATCGACTTCTGCCTCTGCTTATTCTTCTTTGGATTTTTCTTCATCGAAGTGTTCTATTTCCATGAATAGTGCCCTTTTTGTATCACTATCGTTGACTTCATCTTCGTCTGATGAGGAACTATATTCCTTGGTGCAAAGGCTTTTCTTGAAAAAATTACTATAAGGTGCATTTTATAGTAATATTACTAGGGGCCGATATAAAGTTATTGTGATTAAACCCCACCGGGTTATTAGAAACCAGGAGATGGAGGAGGTGAGGTGCATGTGTTAAGTTATATACCTGGAGACTAGTGCAACTTGTTATAAAATAATAATATTAAATCCTAGTTAATTATAATATAAAATATTATTATTAGTTTTCCATCGGAACATTGGAGCTCGGGGAATTGGTAAGAAGGCATGTTTGGTAGGTAATACAGTTGAGGTAAAGTAAACTCTCAGTATTTACCGTGCTAATGAAATAGATTAATAAAAAATGTCATTGCGTGGGGTATTAAATTAATCAGGATTAATTAACAATAATGTGGATTAAATAAATAAAATCCTAAGGCATGGTATTATAATATAATGATTAATTAACCTAATAAGAATTTAAGGGTGGAAGGTGCTGCAAGCCAGTCCGATGACATGTAACCCTTCCACACCACATACTTTCCATGTATACTAACACGTAGCTACCTCATGTGATGCCAAGTCAACTACCGTGTGGCAGTGTATGGGCTTGTTGCTCTTAGTAAAATCGTTAAAGAGACATAACTTTTGATTTAGAGTCTAGGATCAAGGCAAGTTTTGATATCGTTAGAAAGAACCTAACTAAACAAAATACAATGGTTCCCTCAAAAAGAGGTTTCGATATGGAGAAGGGAAATAAAAGTTTTGGTACCCCACCACTTTAAGAGAACCTAACGGGTGGGTAGGTTACATACTAGTGGATAAATGTTTGGTCGAATCTACGTATTTGTATCCACATGACTAGTGTTGATATTTGGAGCACCATTTTTAGCTTCCTATTGAGTCCCAGTATATTCAAAGGGGATTTCACTTGAGCACTTGGACATGGGACCCTGTTTTATAGTGGATCTTGTACTACTTCAACATGGTGGCTTGCACTTCTACATGGGTGGCTAACACTTCTACATGGGACCCTGGTTCTTGAACCTATTTCAACATTATGGTCCACACTGATCCATGGGACCTTGGTATATTTTTGTAATCTTTTATAACAAGCATTGAGGACAATGTTTCATAATGGGGATGGAATCTAGTGTAGATAGGGGAATAATATGGGGTACCTTGAGAGGTACCCAAGATGAATAATAGTAGATAAGTATTGTTATGGATAAATGCCACTTTTAATAAATAATGCCTAGTTTGAATGCAATAAATGTAAGAGGACTTAATAGTAGGTTCTTCCTCTAGAATGATCTTAGGTGGTTTGTAGCACTATATAAATGGGTTCAAGCAATGTAATGGGAAATTTGAGAAACATTGTATTTGGAGCGTGTAGCTCATTCGAAGGTTTCCCCTTCGAAGAATCAAGTGAACATGAGTGGATTCCTTCCTTAATAGGATCGATTGTATGGTGTTTCCCTACTGTAAGGGTTTTGATAATAAAGAGTGGATTTTCCTACATTCTTCTTGGATCTATTGTATGTGATTTTTTGTTATATGGTATTTGGTACTTAACAATTTGACCAATATTCTCATCTTGTGGGAGCCCAATTTTATTGGTATAGAACAAGGACAAGACATTGTGACCTTGTATTGATGATAGATCCTTGAACAAAATCACTTTCAAGAAATGATACCCAATCCCTCAAATTAATGATCTTCTTGACCATCTTAAGGGTGCCAAATTATTTCCTAATACCAATTTGAATTTAACTTACCACTAGGTCTATTGAAAAAATCTATGGATGGATGACCACATTCAAGACTAAAAAAATCCTTTTTGAGTGGTTGGGCATGCCTTTTGGCTTGACTAATACTATGGAAACATTCACGAGGATGATGAATGATATATTATGGTTGTTCACAAACTCTTTTATGGTCATATATTTGGATGAAATCCTTATCATCAATATAAATTGGGAATAACATTTACAACACATTCAACAAATATTCAGCAACCTATGGAAAAACAAGTTATATGCCAATCTAGAGAAATTCTCACTTGACATGAAAATAATTCAGTATCTAGGATATATCGTGGATGAATATGGAGAGCATGTGGACCCAACCAAGATCCAATTCATTCATGATTGGCCAACCCCAATGAATCTAACAGATATTTGTAGCTTCTTGGCCCTTTCCAACTTCTACCGTAGGTTCACATTGAGATTATCTCATATCGGTTGGCCCTTAATCTAAGTGAACAAGGGTAGAGATAAATAAAAAAATTCCTCATATGAGTCATAATAGAAAGAATTTGACGATATGAAATGTTACCTCTTATTAGCACTAGTAATCAATATTCGAGATCTGCAACAACCATTTGATATTGAGAAAGATTCCTTTTTCTGAGCAATTGATGCGGTACACACTCAACTTGGACATATAGTGGCCTATCACAGTGAGAAAATGTAATGTTTTTCACAAGTATCTCATCGTATGACAAGGAGATGTAATCCATTATGTAGGCATGTTGATAGTGGAAACATTATATTATGGGAAAGGAAACAATCATCCACATTGGTCACAAGCCCCTAAAATTCATGCAAACATAGAGAAAGTTACAAAATGATCATCATCATAAGTAGTCCACATACTTACAACAACTCCACTTGAACATTAAGTACAAGAAGGGAATCGCAAACCATATTGTAGACTACCTCAACCAATCCTTTGTTGTGGCTCTAACCAAAGTTATTAACTCCAGTGGAAACAAGACCTCTAGGTGGCCATAATAATATGTCAGTGACACTAATTTTTCTGCTACATATCAGACACTAAGCATAGGTAAACAAGTTCCAAAATTTCACCTCCAATATGCACTCTTGTGATATCTAGGACATATTTGTGTTTCTTCAAGTGGGTGTGAAAATATAACTTGGGAGGCACATTACAGTCAGGTGGAAGTGCACTTCAAGGTTTAGAGGACAATAGAAGTACTTTAGAATTATTTCTATTGTCTAAAACTTCAATATAGCATCAGTAGGTGTATCATATCGTGCACTCGTTATTCCATCACTAAACCTTCCATTAAGAAGTAGGGTCTATACACCCCTCTACCTATCCTAGACAAGCCTTGTGAGTTATTCTCCATGGATTGAATTTTAGTTTTTCCCTCCACCAAGCATGGTAACGCCTTTTTCCTTATGGTTGTCAATCAATTCTGTAAGATGGCCATTTTGGCACTGTGCAAGACGACTATCATGGTAGAAGCCACTGCTAAGCTCTTCTTTGAGCATGCTTAGCTTCATTTTTTCTACCATGGGCCATTATTTCAAATAGGGATAGTAGTTTCCTTAGTACTTTTTGATCCATCCTGTGGTCTCTAATGGACACCAAGATGACGAGATCGACTTATTTCCACCCACAAACAGATGGGAAAATGAAGGTGGTAAACATGATGATTGTGCATATTCGTCACATGTATAAATAAAACCATCCACATAAATCCTATGAAAACATTCCATATTTTTGACATAATTACAACATAGTTACAAAAGGGACCTCTATATCTCTTTTTTCCATACATCTTTTCAAGTGTGTTTGGGATTCTAGACATTGGTCCCTATTGATGTATCTCTTCCCATTGAATCCACATCGGAAGATTCCTGCCATGCTTAGATCGAGGTAGATATAGAAACCAAATTTTTTGAATGGATCTAGCACATCCAACAATAACTTCATGATGTCATGTAGAAAGCCAATGACAATTACAAGCAATGACATGACCAACATTGAGTTCCACACAAGTTCAAGGTTCGTGACAAGGTGTTGTTGCATTTATAGAAAGAGTGTTATATAGGCCCAAATAAGAATCTCATACCACTTATATACTATCCCAAATGTTATGAGTGATAATTCTTTTGAATTGAGTATCCCCCCTTTCCTTGGATTGCACCCAGTATTTATTGTGGAGGTGCTTCAACCATATTTTCCACCTCAAAGATGGATAAGCTATTGACCTTTATAGAAATCAACCTTTAATGCATTGAGAAAGATATAGTGTATTTGATCATGGACACCAATATGAAGGTAACACTCCATCAAAACATACAACTCTATCAATTTTTCAAAGAAAAACAACTGCTTCACCAAGGAAAGTGGATTACTAGGAGTCAGATTCAATAGAAGTTTCTCCATCCAATGGCTAAAATTAATCTAATAGGAACCATTTCTTCCTAATTGGAGTTTATTGTTATATGCGAATATCATTGGCCAACCACCTCTTCCACTAACTCAAAACAATTCCCCATCTTGGTATTTTTTTTGTAGTTTTTTAGGTCATGAACTTCCACTGCATTTTTTAGGCCCTAAACAATATTTTTTGTCTCTAAATTGGATTAGGGTTACCATGGAATTCCTAATCAATGATTGGACATTTTCTTCTCATTAATATCTTTCTAATGGGCTACTATGCGCCACAAATGGAATTTGTATGCAGAAGTTACATCCTCGAGAAGTTGACGTATCCACTAGTCTCCTTGGGACCTGCATTCCTTTAACCACTTCATTTCCTAGAGTTAGGGTTTTGTATATTTAGGGGTTTATTCTCTTATGTTTATTAATTTATGTTAAAAGGTCGTTTCAGCCTCATGTAATGGGATTGCTTATGAATGAGCGTAGATGATACACCTCTCTTAATGGAAGAGATACCACTATTCTAACTAGTTTGTATTTCTTTCCATTTCACAGTGTTTTTTTTATTTCATTTATTTATAGAATTTGGTTATCACTACATTACTATGCTCTCTACAATAATTATCTATTTGTGTGTCCATTCATATTCCCACGTTTTATTTCATTCTCTATACAATCCAGATCAATCCATTTAGATGCATGAAAAAGGTTGGTATAAACATTCCCAAACAATGTGTATGCCAACATCACCTACATTTTATAATGGGATTGGTTATTTCTACATGGCATCACCTACATTTTATGTTGTGTTTTGAATTCATGCATGACATTATCATGTTATCTCAATTCTATGTTTTTTTTTCTCATTCTCTTTATCCTTGTCTTGCATTGCATTTCTAATGGATTGAGTGTTTGAATACCCTCAATCTCCCTAATAGTCAAACAAGTGTAGCCCCCCCTCACTTTTCACTTTTGAAATACCCACACTATATATTTTGTTGTAATATTAACATAAGTTTTTGTGAAATAAACATTAAAAAACCTTGTTAGAAGTTAATACCTCAATCAAATAACTGTACTTTGTCCACTAGGGCATTCATGGAGGGTTTAATAAGATTCAAAGGAAGTGCTTTGGAACACCATCTTCAACTCTCAATCAAGATCAAAATAAACTATTAATAGATTTTTTTTTATAATAAATAATTCTAACTATTTCTTAAGTCTAAATAAAATAACATATTTATAGATATTTAAAAACTTTACATTAAACAATTGTGAAAATTAAATAATCATTAATATCCCAACAATTCTATTAATAAAATTATAACTAAATGATAGATGAACAAAGATTTTAAAGTAAAATTAATAAGAATTTTAATTATTATTTTCTTAATTTAGTTAATAAAATTATATTAAAACATAAAACAAATAAATAAAAAGTATGTGATATATATATATATATATATATTAAATTTAGTTAATAAATTATAATAAAACAAAAAAAATTATGAACTATAGTCCCATTGCTTCCTATTACCTAAAGGGAGTCTATTGATATAGAAGATATTATTGGCCACCCACCTCTTCCATTGACTTAGAAAAAGAAAAATTCTTCATATTGATTGTTTTTCTATAGTTTTTTAGGTCACAAACTTTCAATGCATTTTTGAGGCCATAAACAATAATTTTTGGCCCTGCATTGGATTAGGGTTACCATGGCATTCCTAATGATTGATTGGAAATTTTATTCTCATTAATATCTTTCTAGTGGGCTATTATGGGCCACAAATGGAGTTTGTATGCAAAAATTGTAGCCCCTAGAAGTTAATGTATCAACTAAATTCCTTGGGATCCACATTCCTCTTAAATTGAGATATCTAAATTTTCTTAAGTGGAACTTAACCTATATGATATACATGTCTCTAAACCACTAAGGTGTCTCATTTGGCCAAGACAGTCTTACTATTGTTGCAAATTTAATGTACAACCATTAAGGCTACAGAAAAATAATCATAACTTTTGATTTTACTCTCTTATCAACCGTCAAGATTTTCTAAGAATTTTCCAACATAATCTACTATTCCTAACGCATATTTTGGGTGGATTTTTTGCAAGTTTTGGTGTTGATTTTTATACTGTAAAAGCTTCTTTTCTACAACCATAAAGATGCAAATATATCTCTGCAATACATGCCTATAACAACCTTACATCGATGTTAAATTCTATGGTTTTATACTTGAGTTGTACTTGTGTTTAGTATCTTATCTCTTGCATCATTTTTTAGACTTTTAACATCTTGTTTAGTAGCTCTATAATTTCTTTGCTAATATACATCTTAGGTTGACTGCTGCAAATAGGGACAACAAGCTTAGATTTCTTATCCACTTAACATATATCTTGCATACTTGGCTTGTCTTGTGTCTTGGGCATGTACAATCACTTTTTTGCAGGTACTCAAAGACTTGGAAACCCTAAATTACCCTCAAGACTCGTTACCAAGCCTTCTTCCACTTAACAACTTGACCTATAGGGGAATCCATTCATAAGTATGATTTTCCATCTCATTTCCCCCTAGGGTCACCCGAGATTCCCCCCCTGAGGTGATCACTTCACCTCTGAAGTGACAAGAATACTTATCTGAGGTGACAATGGGTAGTTATTCTCCCAATTGTTGACATCTTGTGGTTTGGGTCGAGCTTTTCCTAACCTACAATTTACACGATAACAAGGCCCACATAGGAGGCTCATACCCCATATATACCATCACAAAGGTTGCGGGTGAGAATTATTTTGAATTGAGAATCCCTCCTTTCCTTGGCTTGCACCTAGTATTTATTGTGGAGGTGCTTCAACCATATTTTCCACCTCAAAGATGGCTAAGCATTTTCCCCATATAGAACTAAACCTTTAATGCATTGAGAAAGATATAGTGGATTGGATCATGGACACCAAGATGAAGGGAACACTCCATAAAAAAATACAACTCTATTGAGTTTTCAAAGAAAAACAATTGCTTCACCAAGGCAAGTGGCTTACTAGGAGTTAGATTCAATAGAAGTTTCTTCACCCAATGGATAAAATTAATGTAATAGGGACCATTGCTTCCTAAGAAGAGTTGATTGATATAGGAGAATATCATTGGCTACCAACCTCTTCCAATTCCACTGCATTTTTCAGGCCCTAAACAATGCTTTTTGGCCCTGCATTGGATTAGTGTTACAATGGAATTCCTAATCCTTGATTGAAAATTTTAAGCTCATTAATATCTTTCTAATGGGATATTATGCACCACAAATGGAATTTATATGCAGAATTTGTATCCCCATGAAGTTGACGTATCATCTAGTCTCCTTGGGACCCGCATTCCTTTAACCACTTCATTTCCTAGGGTTAGGGTTTTGGATATTTAGGGGTTTCTTCTCTTAGGTTTATTAATTTATGTTAAAAGGTCATTTGAGCCTCATGTAATGGGATTTCTTATGAATGAGCATAAACAATACCTCTCTTAAGGGATAAGCTATCACTATTCTAACTATTTTTCCCCAATAAACAACTTCTTCACCAAGGCAAGGGGCTCACTAGGAGTTAGATTCAATAGAAGTTCCCCCGTCCCATGAATAAACTTAATGTAATAGGGACCATTGTTTCCTAATGGGAGTTGATTGATATAGGTGAATATCATTGGCCACCCACCTCTTCCACAAACTTGGAATAATTCCCCATCTTGGTATTTTTTGAGGCCCTAAACAATATTTTTTGGCCCTGCATTGGATTAGGGTTACCATGGCATTCCTAATCCTTGAATATTTTCTTCTCATTAATATATTTTTAATGGGCTATTATGCGCCACAAATGGAATTTGAATGCATAAGTTATAGCCTCGAGAACTTAATGGGCTATTATGCGCCACAAATGGAATTTGAATGCATAAGTTACAACCATCAAACTCAATGGCCTCTGCACTGTCAACTTTTTCACTTTTAGCCCCTAATTCTACATCTTTATGATCCTTAGCCTTCAAAACTGTTTCTTGGACTTCATCTCCTACCTCTTCATCATCCTTAGCCGATACTAATAGCTTAGAAATATTTGCTTCATGTCCATCCAAATCTGCACATTTCTTAGTCTGGTCATCAACCTCTAAACATGCTTCAGGATTTCCACCCTTTGTGAGATGAGCAGCATGTCTTTTATCTGAAAAATTTTGACGTTTCTTGGATAATATATTTCTTTCTTCCTTCACCAGCTCTTTTCTTTTTCCAAGAACATTGTCAATTCTATTTTCCATCTCTGTTGTCTCCTTCTCCTCTATTTGGGGACCCTTTCCAATTCCTAACATAAGCTGGTGTTTTTTTCCTAACATATGTTGTTTGTGAAGATTCCACTGTGATGATGATGATAATGGGAGGCGAGGCGATGATGATGATGAGAATGGGAGGTGAGGAAGAGATGCAATGTGTTGCAGAGATTCCACTATGAAATAAGTGTGACCTGAAGATAACTTCGGTAAAGGAATCCTTGCATGAGCATGACTGTCTGTATAATCCATTTTCCCCACATATTGCGCAGCTCAATTATAACGCAGTAACCAACGAAGAAACAATTACTCTCGTCCACAGATATTTCTGTTGGCGCTCTCGATCTCTATGAGTCGGAAGTTGAGGTTTGTTTGAACGCTATGCCTTTCTTCTCTTAAATAGTGAACATGGGTTGTCCCATCGCCTGATCAAGTCAGATGGATTAAAAAAATATGTGTTGTCCCATAGCCTGATCAATTTTGAATATTAAAAAATATGGGTCATCGCCTACCCTACCCTACCCTACCCTGATCAATTTTGAAGATGTCAATACAAATTTATTAATTATTTTATAATCAGTTAATAGAAATAGTGGATGAAATTTATTTCAAACATAGAGTTATAATGAAGGGGAATGGATTAATTTTTCCTGATATGTTAAAGCACCAAACCCTAATTATCAATTCAAAAAATAATAAAATTTACCAATTGGACGTTGAATCTAGGAAAGGAGTTGAAACAAAGCATCCTAGTCATGGAAACATAATCACATATGAAAAACCTATATTCTATCCCTACCCCATTTATTTATACATTAGAGTTGTTTAACTTAGTCAACCAGACTCTTATTTGGTTTACTTGTATTAATCAAAAGCTTGTTGAATTTATTTTTCATTAAAAAAGTTTTTTTATGTTTCTTTTCTTTATTTTCTTTATCAAATACATGACCTTTCATTTGTTTGTTCTTGGATTCAAATTATTCAACAAAGCCTTCCTCTTCTCCTAGGATTTTCCTCAGATTTTCTAGTCTAATTATATGTTGCAAGTGTTTATATTATTTTTCATAGGTAAATTTGCTATACATTTTGATGGACTATACTAGTTTATATGATGACATTTCATATATTTTCCATATGCTTGTGTATCTTGGGTGTTGAGGACAAGTTGTAGGTATCAAGCATTAGATTGTGAGCTCAATGGTGGTCTCATATGGACATCCAAAAGAGGTAGGCTTCTAGCCTTTCTTCTCTTGGCATTTTCATTTGTCTAGCATACTTGAGACTAGAGTTGATTTACAGGTGTCGTTTTGTCTGTTGTATTCCTACCTCAAGCCATAGAGAGTTATTCCTCGTAACACCTGATGCCATATTCAAACATGGTACATTGAGTTATTTTTCACGTGGATTTAAACACTTACACTATAGAAAACAAGTCAAAGAAGGTAGTAGGGTATTTTCTCCTTGAATATTTAGAGGTAATGTACAAATTACCCATACCAGAAACCAAATTGGATAGTCAGTTCCTTAATGCATCTGGAGAAAAGAGGTGTCTGGTACACAAATACATATGGCTGAGTTAATTAAAGAATGGTTGGTTGATGATTCCAATTTCAAAATAAGATCCAAAGGATTCTATCCTATTAACAATTGGAAAGCATCTCTTATGGCATTATCTACCATGTTATGTCGACTATATGGAGAACCCAATGCTCTTCATTTCAAACTAGAATGGGTTCCTTTGATTCACCAAGTTTTAGATAAAGGAAATATTTTCAACTGGGTAGTCATCTTATCTAGAAATTTGAAGAGGCAAGTAAAGAAACTATTTTCATCTCCCCCTGGTTTTACTCCTCAATTTTTCATGTCTGATTATTTGATAGATGTAGTATGTGATAAAATGTCTTTTCCGTTGTTGAAATGGAGTTGGTCTCCATCAAAACAACCTATTCATATTTATTGCAACAAAATTTAGGGTTTAAATGATAAACAATGCTTCTATGAAGTATGTAACAATTCTATGATTCCATTACATCAACTCTTATATGATTACCCACCTCCTAGATTTCCAAATGATGTAATGGAGAACATTTCATCTATTGGAGATTGGTTCATTGAAGAAACATTTTCTTATATAACAATCTATGGGTGTGAGGCTCCTCCACATGCTCTCCCAAGGTATGCTCCAGATAGGTTAGCTCTCAGGGATATTGATTATCAAAAAATTGGGACAGGAATATCATTATCTTTAAAGTCGGTTCCAAAAGAAGGTTTGGCCTTATTTTCCAATTAAATTGGGGATTTTGACCCTATTTGATTATCAACAAGCCAAAGTAGAAGCGATAGCTCTTGAGAAAATACAAAGGTCCTATATTTCTTTTAAGAAACATGATTCTTTAAACAATGTGCATGATCATTGTCAGGCTTTAAGCAAGTTTAGAGGTTACAGACATGAATACCTTCCTTTTGGTAAAGTATTCCAAAGACCTCAATTATTGGAAGAAGATTGCAAAAGGATTGAAGAAATTCTAGAAGGTCCCAAGAGAGATGATTTTTTATCCTTTCAAAAACATAGGGATTTGTCTTTGGGAAATATATTTGCAACTAATTATCAATCTCTCCAAGGCTAGGGCAAGCAACGGTTACTAGAAAAATAGTCACAACCTTAAGATAATGTGCAGGTTAAGCAACCATAATAGATGAATCAACCTCAGCCAAATCAAGAGTTGGAAAC
The DNA here is from genome assembly GCA_009831015.1 of Picea engelmannii. Classification (NCBI taxonomy): domain Eukaryota; kingdom Viridiplantae; phylum Streptophyta; class Pinopsida; order Pinales; family Pinaceae; genus Picea; species Picea engelmannii. Next base: position 151,870 of record ML797756.1, read on the forward strand.
TCCACAAAAAAATGATCCACAAAAGAATAAAGTAGAATAAAACATGGGTTCTATTGCAGCTGTTGGTATTTCCAAAAATCCTCTGGTATCATTTCCAGGTAATCCCTCTATTGAGATTGTTTATGTTGATTCTTTAGAGCTATTAGTAGAGGAGACACATCCTCTAGGTGAATATTTTTGTTGTCCTGATAAAAAGGATATTATAAAAGGAAGACCCTGGAAAAGGAAAATGGAACAAATAGGATATGTTCCTCTCAAATAAGTCATGATATGGGATGCATCAAAACTTGATGACATAGAATTTGTTGATGAGGTTGCAAATTCAATAGGATCTTTTGTTCATGCTAATAAGCAATCTATTAGAAATCTAAAAAAATATTATTAGTCAACAAAAAGAAAAAATTAAGTCCTTTGAGAATTATTTGCAACAACAAAAGTCTCTAGTTGAGGAAAATTATCAAAATCAAATTAATGTTATTCAACAAAAACACCAAGTCCAACTGTGTCAAATACATCAAGGGTTTGATTCAAGGTTTAGACAGGTGATATCTACATGTAATGAACTAGCTACTTGTCAATCCAGCAACATGCACAAAGGTCATCAACAACTTCTGTTCCAAGTTACAAGGATAAATTATCATTATCATAGGAAAAATTTTCTATTGTGAAATTAATTTAGACAAGTCAACTCCTAGATTCATATCATAAACAATGGATATATTTTCTCAATGAGAAATCTACATCGAGGGGATCAAGAAATGAAAGAAACAGATCAAGAAAACGAGTGTTCAAAGTTGCAACAAATTTCCTTTTAGAAATTTCTCTATTTTAGTTTTCCAATAATTTTGATTTTTTGTTATATTGAACCTTATTTGTAAAATTTTGTATCAAGGACCAAGGGGTTGCAAATTCTAGAGATGGACTATGTACACTATTGTAAAATTCAATTTTTTTGGAATTGAATACTTGGGTCATGGCATCTTTATTGTGTTTTAATTGTTTTGGTACTATTATTCAAGCAAATGAAATACAATTTTTTGAAGCCATTATTATCTTTCTTTCATATTTATGTATGGAATGAATCCTTACATTCTCTATTTATGCACTATTGTTGGAATATTTGAGAATTTAATGTAATTATTTTATTTGTGATTGAATCTAATGAGATTGATATTTAATTAAATATGATCATATAGAAATCAAATTTTCAAATAACTATTTATTTGAATAATTTAATTTCTAATGATTGTTTTAACCACTGTTTTCTTTTAGAACTATTTCTAAATGTTAAATAGTTTATTCTTTTTCTCATATTTAATCATCATTTTATGCT
>ML797756.1:170278-188642 GCA_009831015.1 Picea engelmannii
AATAAATTATAATAAAACAATTTTTTTTATGAACTATAGTCCCATTGCTTCCTATTACCTAAAGGGAGTTTATTGATATAGACATATATTATTGGCCATCCACCTCTTCCATTGATTTAGAAAAAGAAAAATTCTTCATATTGAAACTAGGCTTACTCGAGATTCCCCCTTGAGGTGATCACTTCACCTTTGAAGTGACAAGAATACCTATCTGAGGTGACAATGGGTAGGTATTCTCCCAATTTTTGACATCTTGTGGTTTGGGTCGAGATTTTCCCAACCTACAATTTACACGATAACAAGGCCCACATAGGAAGCTCATACCACTTATATACCATCACAAAGGTTGTGGGTAAGAATTATTTTGAATTGAGAATCCGTTCTTTCCTTGGCTTGCACCTAGTATTTATTGTGGAGGTGCTTCGACCATATTTTCCACCTCAGAGATGGCTAAGCATTTTCCCCATATAGAACTAAACCTTTAATGCATTGAGAAAGATATAGTGGATTGGATCATGGACACCAAGATGAAGGGGACACTCCATAAAAAAATACAACTCTATTGAGTTTTCAAAGAAAAACAACTGCTTCACCAAGGCAAGTGGCTTACTAGGAGTCAGATTCAATAGAAGTTTCTCCACCCAATGGATAAAATTAATGTAATAGGGACCATTGCTTCCTAAGAAGAGTTGATTGATATAGGCGAATATCATTGGCTACCGACCTCTTCTACTAACTCAAAACAATTCCCCATCTTGGTAGTTTTTCTATAGTTTTTTTAGGTCACGAACTTCCACTGCATTTTTGATGCCCTAAACAATGCTTTTTGGCCCTGCAATGGATTAGAGTTACAATGGCATTCCTAATCCTTTATTATAAATTTTAAGCTCATTAATATCTTTCTAACGGGACATTATGCACCACAAATGGAATTTATATGCAGAATTTGTATCCGCAATAAGTTGATGTATCATCCTTGGGACCTGCATTCCTTTAACCACTTCATTTCCTAGGGTTAGGGTTTTGGATATTTAGGGGTTTCTTCTCTTAGGTTTATTAATTTATGTTAAAAGGTGATTTGAGCCTCATGTAATGGGATTGCTTATGAATGACCATAAACAATACCTCTCTTAAGGGATAAGCTACCACTATTCTAACTATTTTCCCCCAATAAACAACTTCTTCACCAAGGCAAGGGGCTCACTAGGAGTTAGATTCAATAGAAGTTTTCCCATCCCATGAATAAACTTAATGTAATAGGGACCATTGCTTCCTAATTGGACTTGATTGATATAGGTGAATATCATTGGCCACCCACGTCTTCCACAAACTCGAAATAATTCCCCATCTGGATATTTTTTGAGGCCCTAAACAATGTTTTTTTGGCCCTCCATTGGATTAGGGTTACCATGACATTCCTAATCCTTGAAAATTTTCTTCTCATTAATATCTTTTTAATGGGATATTATGCACCACAAATGGAATTTGAATGCATAAGTTACAGCCTCGAGAACTTAATGTATCGATTGGTCTCCTTGGGACCTGCATTCCTTTAACCACTTCATGTCCTAGTGTTAGGGCTTTGGATCTTTAAGGGTTTATTCTCTTAGGTTTATTAATTTATGTTAAAAGTTCGTTTCAGCCTCATGTGATGGGAATGCTTATGAAAAATTATTTTAAAGTAAAATTAATAAGAATTTTATTTATTATTTTCTTAATTTATTTAGTAAAATTATATTAAAACATATAATAGATATAGATATTTAATTTAGTTAATAAAATTATAATAAAACATAAAATTTTATTATGTTGATCAATATAGGAGATATTATTGGCCACCCATCTTTTGAACAATTCCTTATTTTGATAGTTTTTCTATAATTTTTTAGGTCACAAATTTCTATTGCATTTTTTCAGGCCCTAAAAAATGTTTTTTGGCCTTGGATTAGGGTTATTATGGCATTCCTAATGTTTAATTGAAAATTTTCTTCTCATTAATATATTTCTAATGAAATATTATGCACCACTAATGAAATTTGTATGTAAAATTGCAACCCCTAAAAGTTGACCTATCAACTAAACTCATTAGAATCCAATAAAATTAATAAAATTTTAATTATTATTTTCTTAATTTAATTATTAATATGATATTAAAATATATAATAAAAAAAAAATTCATTATAAGTTATTTTTTTAATTTAATTAATAAAATTATAATAAAATATATAACAAATAATTAGAACTCTTTAATATCTATGTACCTTTGAATGTAGATAGAAGAATTTCCCTGCAAGGGAACTAATTAATTTCACTACAAATAGCTCATAATACAAACGAGTTCATAAGTCTTCATCATCTATATATCTTTCAACGTGGAATTGATAAATGTATGCAAGGAAGCTAATCAACCCAATGCATCAATGACAATGTATTTTACCCACGGTAGCAGATGATAATTGCACATTAAAGCCATATGACCAAAAGGTAGCAGATGATAATTGCACATTAAATAAATAAATAAAATCACGCTTCACTTGATATGGATTAGGAAGCTCAATATCACATCAAAGATTTTCTGAATTCCATTCGATTTGCGTACGCCCAAATAGCTAATATTTAAGTGCAGCATGTTCAAATAAAACTAGGACACTCGGATTTCTGTTGTACAATCCTCAAGTCTCACAAAACATTAAAGAACATTTTTACTGTGCTGTTTTAACTACAACAGGTTGAATGCTTCTGGCGTCTCTAAACTAAACTACTCTCTACATTTAATCTGCGCCTTCAACATGTGCTTTAGATCTGTTTACATAACAACTGCAGCGTCCTCAATGGCCTCTGCACTGTCAATGGGCTCTGCACTTTCTTTCTTACCATCCAGTTCAATGGGCTCTGCACTTTCTTTCTTACCATCAAACTCAATGGCCTCTGCACTGTCAACTTTTTCACTTTTAGCCCCTAATTCTACATCTTTATGATCCTTAGCCTCTTCATCATCCTTAGCCGATACTACGAGCTTAGAAATATTTGCTTCATGTCCATCCACATCTGCACATTTCTTAGTCTGGTCATCGACCTCTAAACGGGCTTCAGGATTTCCACCCATTGTGAGCTGAGCAGCATGTTTTTTATCTGACAACTTTTGACGTTTCTTGGATAATATATTTCTTTCTTCCTTCACCAGCTCTTTTCTTTTTCCAAGAACATTGTCAAATCTATTTTCCATCTCTGCTGTCTCCTTCTCCTCTATTTGGGGACCCTTTCCAATTCCTAACATAAGCTGGTGTTTTTTTCCTAACATATGCCGTTTGTGAAGATTTTCAATGTTTCCACAGTCAACTTCACAAAGAGAACACCATCCCATCAGTTCTTCTGCTTGCTCCATCTGTGGCTTCTTTCCGTCTCCTGAAACTTTTTCCTTCAACTTTTCAAACATGGACTGATGCTTCTTGCCAAATACATGTTTCTTGAGGTCAAATTCGGCTGGGTCTCCGGGACGAATTGTAATGGCTGCTGTTGATGTAAATGATTTATATCTCTAATATAAATCGAGTTAATTTCTCGTTGGAAAAAAAAAGTCTGCTGGATTAAAAAAATATGTGTTGTCCCATAACCTGATCAATTTTGAAGATTAAAAAATATGAGCCGTCCCCTACCCTACCCTACCCTGATCAATTTTGAAGATGTCAATACGAATTTATTAATTATTTTATAATCAGTTAATAGAAATAGTGGATGAAATTTATTTCAAACATAGAGTTATAATGAAGGGGAATGGATTAATTTTCCCTGATATGTTAAAGCACGAAACCCTAATTATCAATTTAAAAAATATTAAAATTTACCAATTGGACGTTGAATCCAGTAACAGGAGTTGAAACAAAGCATCCTAGTCATATTGAACTAGTGAAAATCAAAGCAATAAAACATAATCAATTATTTCATCTACTGGAAACATAATCACATATGAAAAAACTCTATTCTATCCCTACCCCATTTATTTATACATTAGAGTTGTTTAACTTAGTCAACCCGACTCTTATTTGGTTTACTTATATTAATCAAAAGCTTGTTGAATTTATCTTTCATTAAAAAAGCTTTTTTCTGTTTCTTTTCTTTATTTTCTTTGTCAAATACATGACCTTTCATTTGTTTGTTCGTGGATTCAAATAATTCAACAAAGCCTTCCTCTTCTCATAAGATACTTTTTTGGTTATTCTGGTTTGTTTTTGGATTTAACCTTTTAACCAAAGCCCTTATTTTTTAAGAATTTTTTGTGAAAGCGTTTTTTTATTTTTTTATTTTTTCCTTTTAAATATTTTTGCAACCTTTGTTTCTATTATTTTTTCCTTTTATATCTAAGGTTTCTTAGAATAACTTACTATACTTGGTATATAGGTTTTTCAAGTTTTTTTTTGACAAAAAGTTTGATTGGTATTGTAACGTATCCATCCACCCACATGCTAGCCACACTACCAAAGAATGCACTTCTTGGATTGATTTTGAATTCTAATAACATTTAATTAATAAAGAAGCATGAAAGAATCACAATAATCAATATTCATGCTACAGCATAAAAGAAATGAACAATATTCCACGCACAATAATAACCAATAAGAACGCAAATTATAAAAACAAATGTTGAGATAATAATTAAACAAGCATATAAACACATGACATAGAGAACTTATATTAAACAAAATCAATCACCAACTCGTTGTAGATCAAGGACGTTCCACCCAATCATAGACACTATTGTTCCAAGTCTCAACAGTAGGTCACACTTGAGCCAGGGCTATGAATCCACAAGGATGGTTCCAGGGTGTCGCTTAGCTTCCCAAACCAATTAGCACTCAATCTCTCATAGGTTTCTCAACAAACAACAATCCAAAGTACACCATCTCTCTTGTTTCCAGCCTGCACCACCCAAAGACAATGAACCCCCTTCACTTCCACAACCCCTGAGGTTGTCCACTTATTTCCAAGGCTCCAATGCATTTGGTCAAGAATCTCCATATTGGGACTCTCAGGATTCATAGTTGTGAATTTTTTTTATCACATGCCAATGCATGTCAGGCATGCAAACACCAATTCATGGCTAAAATACACCAGTAATTACTCCAACCAACAAAACAATGGCTTCTTTCCTCAACAATCCACCCCCATGTCTCAACCAAGAACAAGAATGCATGAACCAAATGATAGAGTGAAAAAGTGGATGGAGGAAAACCCCCAAACTGTTGGGTATGTGTTATATTCTTTGCATGTGTGTGTGTGGGCACGTCAGATTTTACAACTGTGTCTAACGATCCTTCTAGTAGTGTTATTTGTGTCGTGTGTGCCGGGCGCTTTCCTAGGGGGGTCCCAGGGTGGGGCAGGTATGCCCCCCCTGGTTACGTGCAACGTTCGACACCAGGCGTCAAGCCAGGGCAACGCCCCAAATTTTTTTTTTGGGCGGTTTTTGCTATTTTTAGTGGTTTTCTAAATTAATCCCTGATTAAGGGATTAGGGTTTTGGTATCTAAGGAATACCTAAAAACATTGTATATATTGTATGGTGAATGGTGAAATTCGATATAATGAATATAATAAAGGTTTTCCTGGTTGAGGGTTTCCGGTATAAAATCTTTGTGTACTCTATGTATGAGCCATTGATTAAATTCTGTTTTTTCTTAAGAATCTATATGCATTGCTTTACTTCACAGGTTTAAAACTTATATGTGGTATCAGAGCTCATTTTTGGCTTCAGAGGGATGCCTTTGTTGTTGATGGTTTGGTTTGGTCTTGAGGGTTTGGCTCGATCTTGATAGATCAAGTTTATCTTGGGTCTGTGATAAACCTAGGTTTAGTGGGAGCTTTTGCAGTGGTGATTTGAGTGAAAAAAGAGGAATGGAAAGCTATTCTAGAATCGAGATAGAGAAGTTCAACGATAAAAACTTTGACATATGGAAGCTGAAGATGGAGGACCTTCTTGTAGACAAAGAACAATGGATCGTTGTGGATCCCGGTACACAGCCTACTGGTACACCGTCTACTAGCACACAAGCTACTGATACACAACCTACTAGTACACAAACTACCAGTACACCACCTGCTGGTATGTCAAAGGAAGATTGGGAGAAGTTGGACAGAAGAGAAAGGAGTACTATTCGACTCTGTCTGGAAGATTCAGTGTTATTGAATGTCTCAGGAGAATCTACGGCCAAGGAACTATGGGATAAGTTGGGGAATTTGTATCAATCAAAGTCCCTGGTAAACAAGTTGTTTCTTTGAAAGAAGTTGTATCATCTTAGGATGGAATATGGAGATTATGTGATAGAATATCTAAATTCCTTTAATACTCTGGTAAGTCAACTTGTCTCTGTTAATATTACGATTGCAGAAGAAGATAAGTGTATTACTTTGTTATGTTATTTGCCAGACTCTTGGGATAATTTGGTTGTAGCAATAGGTAGTACCACTCAATCTGTTAGCACTCTGTAATTTTCCTAAGGCTGCTGAGGCAATCACAGAGGTAACCTCGAACCACTTCGAGTCTTGGATCTAGCCCTCCAAGACTCAGAGAGAGATATCTCTTTTAGATTTACCTTTGATTTTAATTTAGATGTTAGGCTAGCTATAAAAGTAGAGGGTTTTGATTTTTAAATGGTTAGTTTGGGACAGCAAGGACGGCCATTGGGAAAATGGGGTCTGTGCTTAAAAAAGTGATTCACATCTCAGATCTGGACAAGACTTTTACACAGGGAAAGGTAGTAGAAACATTGGATCGATTTAAGTTTTGATGGCGTCGGTTTGAGGAAGAAGTAGGGGAGGTAAAAGCCAGGCACAGGAGCAGCTAAGAATTCATGAACTAAGCTTTAGCAAAAAACATAAAGATCATCAAAAGCTTAGAGGCAGAGTATCAGTTGATAAATTCTGCTTCTATTACTCTCCTTCTGATAATAAGAACTGAAAACAAACATAATGATCACAAGAAAAACATTAAACAGAGAAAAACATCACCAATATCTCCACACAGGAATCCTATGAAAAACTTGTACTTTACTGATTAGTCTTTGAATATACAGAAAAATTTCTTTGCTAAAACGCAGCCCTTGGCTCCAGCAAAGAAAAATAAAAGCCACAGGTTAAGACCTCTCACATAGGTCGAAACAATAAGAACAAATACTTTACTGCTAGAGCCCTCTCCTCTCAGCCTAGTCGAACCCCTGTTCTGTCTTTGACAAGTCTATAAATAATAAAAAATCCTCCCAGCCTTGCAAAGATTCGGGCTCTACCTCTGTTTTCTAAAAATAGAAAACAGTTACAAAGATTTACACATGTCAATTCTCTCTTAAAACAGATCAAACAATAAATTAAAGGGAAACTGGATTTGATATATGTTGTTCGACATCTGGGATCCTGGAGGTTTTATCTGCTCTGGCTGATCTGGTGTATGATTTCCAATTGCATTTAGAAAAGGCCTCAAAACAAGGATCTTCTGCCACCTCCCTCTAACTGAAATCCCTGTCTGCCAGATGGTTCAAACGATGCCTGAACACTGGGATATTTCGCCATTTATCATTTATGAAATTAAAATTGCCACTTTTGTTCTAACACTCCCTCAAAAAATGACGATGTAGCTTCCACGGGTTCCCTGTTTTCCACTTGGCTCGATCTATGCCTAAAAACAGGGATACTTTGCCACCTCGTTTCTTTGCTGCCATCAGACTCTGGAGATGATCATTTCTTTGTTGGCTGCCATCTCTGTCGACACGTATAGAACTGCAACATGCCCCTGAATTAATGCACTGAGGTTTAGCTCTTCATCATTGAATGTGTATGTCGGAACAGTCTTCAGTCTTTTCCTTAAAATCCTGAATGCAACACTTTGCTGAGGAAGCAACATCAAAAGTCCATAAAGAGTCTTCAACAGCCAAGGATACTGTCTAGGTTTTAAAAGTTGTAGTCTCACATGTGTAAATATCGACATTTCAAGCAACTTGACCAGCTTATCCCACTGAAACAGGAATCTCATATCTATGTTCTTCTCTACAACCAATTGGAGAACTGAGCTGGCATGTTGATATGCCTGAGCAAGTAAACTGAGGCTTACAGTTGCTAGTGGTGAATGAAACCATGAAGAGTATAAAGCTACAAAGAAATCTTGGCCTTCCAGATTTGATAAAGACTGTTCTAGGAGTGCCTGAAGCTCTTCCAACTTAGATGCAGTAAACAGGATTAGATTTAGTGCCTCGAGCATAAAACAGTTTGACAAGGCAGCCCTTGATGAGAGCATTGATCCCCTCACAACTATGGAGTTTCATATCAGTCAACATAGGCATTCGAACAGTCTCCAAAGAGATATTTGGGCATAAAGATGCATCAAGAAGACGAAGATTTGACAATATAGAATGTTGAAAGGTTCTCATGCTTATCAATTATTCAACTCTGCAATATAACTTATCAGGGCATTCTCCAACTGAATTTGTGGGAGGCTTCGAGGTCCTTTTTAGAATGACACGATGTGGTTCTGTCCACCAAGATTTTTGTTTATTTTCAATATAACATTAGCAATGCACTCAGGCTTGCATTTTTTGACATGATCTGCCCAACAACACTGGGTCCAAACACCAAACTCTAACTCACATAACCTCTTTACAATAGCATAAAGGTGTTCGTTATCTTGTTGAGGCATTATGCAGAGGATAAGCTCAAGAGGATTAACATTCTTCTCCGCTGATTCCATCATATGTTTAACGACAACTCCAACATTCCCATTTATCTCTGTCGTTGGTGGTGCTGCCAAATTAGGATTCATAAGCACACCATATGTCTTGCACAGTTTTGGAAGTATGTTAGCAAAATTTTGAACTGCTTGAGGTGGAACAATTTTAGAAAAATAAATCACTACCCAGGAACTGTGAGGCAAGGTTGGCCTCATATCTGAAAGGTAGTTGAATCAGTAATGGAAAGATGCCCATTGATTATGCCTGGTCTGTAAGGCACTGATGGAAAATACTTATAGCTCGGACAAGACCACAAAGAAAGCACAAGTTTTAGATAGAGAACAAGAGCCAAGGTCAAAACTTTGATGCATAACCGTGAGTAACCATTACTGCAACAAGCATTTCATGATGGTATCCATTTCATTTCTAGAATTGGCTTTATAGAACCTACGGATCTCAACCAAAGGAACCTCGCAGACCACAGAGACTGTTGTTGTTTAGCCTTGTATTGAAAATGTTGCTGCTGCTTCAAATGGAACTGTTGATCCTGGCATATCGACAGACTTGGTACCTGCTTGCCTGGAAAAGGAAATTTCACAGCAGCACTGATTAGATTGTCACTTGTGGGAAAAAGAGGATAGCCTGGTTGAGATATGCGTGAATCATTTCTTTCTCCCTCATTTGACGGTGTTTATCGATCCAACCAGATGTAATAGAGCCCATGATTATTGACACCTATACTCTAGACGACACCTAGGTGCACAGAGTAATTTGTTTTTATTTTTGAAGTTTTGGGAACTAATCCCACATGCACGCGGTAATCCAAACTTGAGGCGTTTATATTAGCCAATCGATACATGTTGCATTGATGAAGTGAGCCCGAGGCTTGGGCTTTGGAGTTTTGTGTTGGCGCTGGCTTTGGCTTGTCTGTTGGTTGTTGGTGTATGAAATGGCGCTGGCTTGTGTGTTGATTAATCGGGTGTTGGCCCTAGGCCACTATAACTTTTGTTAATTTTCATAAAACTCTGCATAAAGGCAAAGGCCGAGGGCCAATATATTTTTTTTTAGCTAAATTCATCAAACACAGATTATAAAAACCCAAATTTGCATTTGACCCTCAAGAGTCAAATTTCTCCATTTCAAACCACTTCACAATTTGTGATAAAATTGCACTAGAACTTGCTTTGAAGCTTGCGCACAAGCACTCATCTTATGCTTGGTCAGTGTCGGGCATTTTTCCGCCACCTTCGCCATGCGTCATGAGCGAACACATATGCCTAAAAAAGATAAGTATCATTCAGAACACTGATTCCCTATTATATAGGGTTCTAACACAATCTACATTGAAGTATGAGGATGTAGTTTCATCCTTGTTATCTAAAGAGATAAGGTGGAAAAGCATGGATGGTCATAGCACAAATTCTTTATTTGTAAGAGGTCGTACCCAATACAGGAATCCTGGTAAGTCTTCGGGGGGGGGGAGATCTAAATCTACAGGTAGATCCAAGTATCCAGGAAAATCTTTGAGGAAATGCTGGAAGTGTGGTAAAACAGGGCATTATAAGAAAGATTGCAAGTCTAAGAAGGTTGAAAAAACAAAGGGATCTGATATTACCTCTTCCACAGAGACAAAAACCTCCACTGAAGAAGGAGGTGATGTTTACCTGACATCTACAGGTACACATGCAGACCATGGTGTATGGTTGATCGACTCAGGTGCGTCATACCACATGACTCCTCACAGGGAGTGGTTCTCTGAATATGAAAAATATGATGGTGGTGATGTATTCCTAGGAGATAACTCGACAACAAAAATCATGGGACGTGGAAGGGTTAAGTTGTTGCTAAAAGATGGAAGGATTAGAACACTCCCTGGGGTTCTTCACATTCCAAAACAAGCCAGGAGACTAATATCTGTAAGCAAGTTGGATGATGCAGGAGTGAATATTGTATTTGGAAAGAACACTTGCAATATGGTACGAGGAACAATGGTGTTGATGAGGGGAGTTCGGTGTGGAACTTTGTACAAGTTGTTGGGAAGCACTTATACTAATGGGTGCAACAATTCTATAGTTGGGAAGAACGTATACTTATACTAGGAGATTCATGAAACTACTAATTGGAGTTTCCTTCATGCTTGTAGTTGCATAGAATTCCTTATTTTTCTCTTGTCGTCAAGCACAATGCTCAAGTAAGTGTTCGAGTGTTTCTCTAAATTAAATATTTTGGCATGGTAAACACTACATAAGCTTGCAATATAGTTATTATGGTTTGTTTGAATTGCTCATAAATGTTCTACTAAGGTTGGATTAGTGGTTCTTTTGATATTTTTGGTTATGGATACACACTCATCATACCCTGTGAAGAAGTTGTTCTTTGTGATTGTAACATCTGGGAAACAATTTCTTATTATCTTGTTAAAATTCCACTATGACCCTTGAGGAAGGTATAAGCTATCAAGGTTCTAATTTTGACCATATTGAAAAGAAAAACCTAGGTAATATTTGAAGTCAATAATTTGAGAGGAAACCTTAGTTTGTCTTAATGTATTGAACGAGTTAGATGTGGATATTTATCTAAGTTTTGATCATTGATCATATTGATACTAATAATGACTGCAATAATATTTGATCTAGATTTTTCTAATCCACTACCACCATTCACTACCTTTAATTCACCTCCTTTAGTTTTTTCCTTATAGTTGTAGAGGGTGCTTCTAGTATGCCAAAGTCTTGGTACCATGCATTTTGAGACATAAAAGGTTCTAGGGTTCATAATTACAATAGTTATTATATTGTTTTCTCCTTGTATCACATGTTGGGGATTGGGTGTAATACGAAACAAACAAACATAATTATAGATAATCAAAAAAGAAATAATATTTCGAAGACAAAAGGTGGTGTCTAAAGACATCGTTACAATACTTAAGCACAATGCATTGTAATCGAAACACCACAATTCATATTAGACATATTGTACACAACAACAATATCGCCATGATGATAATGACTCATCGATTCTGTTATTTATAGCTTCAAGATCTAACCACATTCCTTGAAATTAGGAGGATCTTGTCCACATATAACCGTTGGTTGTTAGTGTTGACTCCATCAAATCCACGTTGTCTAGTCAGCTTGATAAGGATGATCGACCTGACTGTCCATGCATCCAACTTGTAGTCTATTTCTCAATTGATCGATCCATCAACAGACTGTATTTGAATGTTGATCGATTTTCTGACTGACAGACTTGTTGACTACCCGACCGACAGGCTTGTCGACTACTCAACCGAGTGATGTAGAGATATGGTAAGCCACCTAACTGAATGTTTCCATATGTAGGTCGACCGATCGATCAACTGACTCATTCTAGGAGAAGTGTGATGAACCGTCAAAACTTGATGTTCCAACACCCCCCCATCAACACATGGATATGGATATTTAAGAGGTGGAATTACCACTACTACATATGACCAAATTTGTCACGGTTTTTCATTGTTATTTCCACACATATCCGTCGCACTTTCCACGAAAGAAAAGACTATTTTTCGTCGCTATATCCACGAACCAGGTATTCATGAAAACAACGACGAAATTATCCCTCCACGTGTCATCACCATCAATATAGGTTTACCTTATAAAGCATGGCAATAGCGAAGAAACTTCGTCGCAATAGGGACGAAAAACCATGCCAAATTAAAAAAATTACCAACAGATAACGACGCAGATGCCATATGTGCGACACAAAAATGTGGAAAGTTGAGACACAAAAAAGTGGCAATAGCGACGAAAATGTTTGGCAGAGACAAAATTTATGATGTAGGTGCTATATGTGCGATGCAAATCCATGGAAAAGTGCGGCGAAATTTCATCGCTATTGCCATGCTTGTTAAAAAAATAACATAACCTTGGGACAAACTATCGTCGATATTGCCACACTTCCTTTAAGTTTAAAAAAAAAACAATCTATATGAGATATGGTATACCATTTTACATTGTAATATGGTATACCATATTACAATGTAATATGGTATACGGTATTACAATGTAATATGGTATATCGTATTACAATGTAATAGGGTATACCGTATTACAAAGTAATATGGTATACCGTATTACAATGTAATAGGGTATACCATATTACAATGTAATATAGTATACTGTATTGCATTGTAATATGGTATACCATATTGAGAAGCTGGATGTTTGGATTCACGATTCGTGATTGACCCATAGCCTTGTGGTTGAGTGATTCCCTTACCAAAAAACTGAAGGTTACTCACACTCATATGAATGAAAGAAATCAAATTTGTTCCCCGAAAAAAGTTGTAACGCTTTGAAAGAATGGTAGATCAAAACAATGGAGCACTTGTTTAAACAAAGACACTTACACCTATTCAAGTAAAGGAAACTCATCCTATTCAAATGAAGGTACATGATACCCTATAAATGAAGAGAAATGGAAATGTTTAACTCGAAGGGTAGTTCACACCAAATCAAGTTAGTGTGATCACACTTCTTTGAAACGAAGGGTGATAACACTACTCTAGGTGATAGATTCTCACACCACCCTAAATGAAGGATGATTGCACTTATTGAATTTGGGGTACTCACATTAATGCCAACAAATGATAACACATACCACTATAAATGAGTAGGAATCACACATGATGAAGGGGAGATAGAAAATATTTCACTTGGAGTAATGCAATTTGGTGGGAAGTAGAATAGCTAGTAGTATATGTCATAGTCTTAATTTCCACTCTACATGCCAGAAGGGAATCCGACAGAAGATGAAAGTCAAAATACATTTATTGCTCAGTATTTAGAACCTTTTTTTAGGGTCTTCACGTGGAATATAGGAGAAAACATGCGATGATAGTCGTTGGTCATTTATAATGCAACAAGTGATGATCCCTACAGCCTTATAGATTTGAAAAGTTATGAAGAGGTAAGCGATGGATCAGTTGTATATTTGTATCATGGGGCTAGAAAATCATAACATTCGAGTTTCCAGTGGGTTCCATAAGATCTAGAAGCTCTCCCAAGCCTCTTCTAAGGATATATATAAAGAAGGAAGGTCTTGAGAAAGAGGGGGAAGAATATTTTGTAGAGTTATGATGTCCAATTATAGAGGTGCTTCTCCAGTCACAATGGCCACAATTAAATTTCCTAGTCAGATTGAAAAGCTGAGGAGGAATTAGGATGAAGGAGAAAAGAGAAACGATTTCACATCCAAGGTATTATGTTTGATGTGTTTCCTACATGTTAATGAATAGATCATTGGTTTCCCATAAATGTATTTGTATTTGATTTGTAAATGCTTAGATATGGTCTCGTGTTAAATAGATCGGGATAGATCTAGTGAATTGCATTTTCGTAACAATAGGAGAGAAAGTAGATCAATAGTTGTTTGTCTTCTCATGTGTAGGAAGTAGATTATAGGAGATGGAGCTAGTTCCAGGAGGTGCATCAACCAAATATGTGAGGAAATCGTTGGTCATAAGTTATGATTACTATTCTTCTTGGTTAAAAGAAAAATAATTTGTTGGCATCTAGGGAAACCATTGGAAGTCTATCCCCATTGTATGTCTAGGATCAATAGGCAGGTCCTAGGGAGATTTAAGTTACCATATTGGTGATATTTCTCCAATAACAGTATAGGTAGATTAAATGTTTGGAATGTAGAAGGCCAAATGATTTGGCATTAAAAGAGTCTCCAAGGGGAATTAGAAGAGACATAATCTAACATATAAATTTCCAAAAAATGGATTCAACCATGGGAGTGGATGGGGGACATAATTAGAATTAGGGTAATAGGGCTCTATGGAATTAAGTGTATCATCTCCCACCATGATTTTATAATTATTATGAAGTGGGGTATATCGAAAGGAATTACTTATATGCTCACCATCCTTGATGTGGGTACTACCAAAAGACAATACATAATACACATGATTGTAGAAACATAGTTACTATGAATGCAAGAAATAGAAAACCTTCCATAATTTGGACACTAAGCTAATGCATTATTCTACTAGTATATATAGTGGAAGATGAAGTCAAAGAATTTTTGAAAAGTTTTCTATAGATAATAGACAATGATAAATCCACAACAAACTTAAGGGAGGTACTTGTGCCAATGTTTGAGTCACCAATAGAGGCACAAGATAGGCCCTTAAACCATGTCTAGTATATATCACTTTGGTATATATCCTTGAATGATCTAGAATTGGTAGATCTAGTACAACACGTCTCACTTTCAACATATCTTAGTATATCTTGATCATCACTTGAGAAAGATAGATCCGATAGATACCTATTTGGTAGTATCTACACTTGTTAAAACAAGAAGATAAGTTATCGTGCCAATATACATTTGTGGTACCATCACAGTTGCATATAGTTGCAATATAGTGGCATATAGTTGCATAAGTTGCATTGTTGCATAAAGTTGCATATGGTTGCATATAGTTGCATAATTCTTCACTAATATTCAAAACTTCAAATATAAATCTACATGCACTAGAATAATATGGTGATAGTAAAGATTGATAGCTCATAATTAAGGATACGAATTATTAGTTAATCATACGGTACTTGCACACATTAGCAATGGATGGGATTATTGACTACTATGTGTTGGATCATGAATGATAGGTGGTGCTCTAGGAATCCCATGATGGACATAGAAACATACATTATAGTGAGAAGACACAACTATCACAACATACATTACAATGAGACATGTTGGATGCAAGTATCATTCAATTCAAGTCTAGAGTGCACTCTCTACTCCATTATTCATATTATTATCTTCATTCACTCCTATCAGTACATATTCTCCCTTTATCTTCTATCATTTGTTTACTTAGGGTTCATATGTGTGTGTGTGTGTGTGGTTAAGATTTTGTACTAAATTTTTTTTATAGTTGTATTGGTCAATGTAAGAATACAATTTTTTTTTTCCCACAGTCTATGATTCATACTTTGTTAAAACAATTGATGCTTGTCTACCAAAAATGCAATTGTATCCTTTCATGAGGATTGTGAACTTTTACTAGTATAAAGCCTACTTTAAAAAACACGTCAAAGCCCTTACCTTTTCATTGTCCTTTCTCCAGATACATTATCCCATACAACTTGATAAGATTTGTCCACGAGATGCATTTCCATCACCAAGACCTGCATGAATCATAAAAGACAAATTCTTTATATGAGTAAATAATATATAAGCAAATAAACATGCATTTAGTTATGTAAAATACTCTAGAAAAAAATTAATTGGTCACATACCTTAATGAGCTTCTCTTTGTTTCAAGAATAGGTTATTCTCTATTGAACAGGGCCAACCACATGAAGGTGGAAGATCATATGGCCCCTCCCCCCCCCCTCACATCACTCTCAATTCCCCATACCCAACACATGATTTTCTTTATATAGAAAACATATAGACCTTCATGCATAACTAGGATAGTCATCAAAACATATGAACATATAAACATTGAAGCATATGAATGTATAAACATCGATAAACATCCAAATACAAGTCATGAATTTATACATCTAATTTTTCTTTGATTTATGGTTTTTTACATTCATAAAATTGACAATTGGGGTATCATAATCATCCAAGGACATTGTATTTTGTGTGCCCTGTCCTTCTATTGTTTGTGTTTCCATGTGCTCATGTACCATACTTTTGGTACGCCACTGAGAAGGGCATCGAGGCATCTATTCAGGTTCGTGAACTACAACAATGAAAATGATCATATCGATATGTTGAAATATAATTGAAATAAATAATTCATTATTTTGATTAACATTACACTATTTCTCTTTACCCGTCTGTGTAGCTGTGACAATTGGTGCATTAATTTCTTATCCACTTGGTTCCTCTCACAGTTCACCCTCCTGAGCTACATGCTCTTCAATTTTGAGAAGACAATATATAAGTATAAGTCAGGAAATAAATATCTACAATCACAGTAAATATTTCTAATTCTGAAGCATACATACCTGAATGGGTACTTTTCTCTCCACTATCATTGGACATGTGCACCCTTGTATGACATGGTGTGTGCTGAATACCACTAGATTCACTGTTGCGATAGCACTGTTGCTTGAAAACAAACATAAATACTTAGTTAAGGGTGATATAATAAAATATGAATAGACTTTACAAGCATGCTACTACGGTTTCCTTATTCATTTGATTTACCTACGTGGTTGGGGAGATAGGAGTCTGACCCAAGATTTTTCTATATTCAATCACACTTTTAAAAACATGCTTGTAACCAAGATTTAGTTCTTCATCGGTGGCAGCAGTGTCGAACATATTTAACTGCAATGCATAACACCATTAAAAATAGCAATAACAAAAACATATATTTGTTTTCTACTGTTAAATAAATATTAACCACAGTTAACCATTTAAATATTACTATTCTGGATTTTAGTTTTCCATAGCCACCCTGGCCTAGTTTATGTTGGTTGTGTTTTTCCACTCTAGCCTTGGTTGCTTTGGAGGTGTCTGGTAGCCTACATATGGAATTCTTGAAAAAAAATAGATATCAGAATTGTTACTTAAAACAGGAAAGAAAAACATAAATGATCATATTTCACTGAGAATATGACATGTGTTGTACCTTGCTTGACCAACTCGTGGATGTCTTCCTTGTTTTTTAAACAATTTCTCCTTTGCATCCTCTATCAGGGCCTTCCACTCTTTCTCTAGAACCATGGGAGGGCGCTCGTGCTTGAGGTCTAATTGCAATTTCTCCCTATATTGAGCCCTGGTATATTTTAAATTCTCGCCGGCTAACTTTGTAACCACTTTCTTGTTGAAAGTGTTGTCGAACAAGTTTACCATGTGGTCTATTAAATCATCTTTCTTTTTTCTATCTTGGCCATTCCACCATGTGCGAATGGTGGGGCCAAACAACTCCAATGATTTTTCATTTAAGTTTCTATAGAAAACATTGTTTCCTGCAGAAATGTGTTATCCATTAATTTATAATAATCTCAACAAATGTCCATTTCAATTTCATGAAAAAAATTGAATCAATTAATTAACAATTACCTGCAATCTTATGAATTTTGATCGGAACACACACATCATCCACCAAAAAGGTGAGATCTAGTGATTCGATGCTTTAATTCATTATGCTCCATGCATAATAGTTTCCTCTCCATATACAGTACGTTCATCCCCGGAGTCATGCGGAGTCGGTTGGCAACCAACCCATTTTTTTTGATTGCTCTCAAAAGTTGCCTACACCCCTTGTCGTATTACGACAAATCATTGTCGCATTGTGCTTTTAGACATTCGTCTCATTATTTGCGACAATTACGATTCAATTTCGTTTTAGTTTTCACAACTGCAAGTGTGAAAACACTTCTTTCGTTGCTTAGATTGTCATCGTTTTTGGTTAATTTGCTGAAAGACGCTTGATCACTGGTTTATGACATGACTGCTAAAGGTTGTCTCGAACTTATGTTCTTGAGCATAATCTTACCTTGATTGCGCATTTGGATATATTTGATTGTTAAACCTTTGGGCATAAAAGTTATTGGTCTTGTTTTGATCTTATGAAAATTGTAATGGATTTGGTCATATTGTTTTTATCCTTGGTTTTGGACTTTCACTCGATTATTA
>ML797756.1:230717-275027 GCA_009831015.1 Picea engelmannii
AGAAACAACATCACATATAAGAAAAGGGTATGTGGATTTTATTGAGAAAGTTGAAACAAATATACTTTATTTATATTGGAAGAGTATGGTATATAATCATAAGTTCATTTGTTAAAGGTGCTTAGTCATAAGCCAACAAAGTTCAAGGTGGCTAACCATAAGCTAAGATGGTTGAAGGTGGTTAGTTAAAAGTGATTGTTATGTGCCTAATCACGACATAGATAACATCTTTATAATAAGGTCATGTGTGTACAAATGTTTCCTTTATATAATAACGACATATATACTTAACATAAGTTTAGGGTTAGTGTTTATGTATCTTATTGTTATAAAAATGAGTTTCCTCCCTATCTTATATATACCATAACTTATCATTTATCAATATAACAATCAACTTCAAAATTTTATTCATGGAGAGTTCTTCCTTCATTTAATTGAATTAGTAAGTGCTAGCCAACCATTAGGTGTGCAAGTATCCCAACCATTATTGCCACTGTTATATTATTTTCAATTTATGCAAGTGTGGTCCCATTTGGGTACTAGGGATGTAACAAGTGGTATCAAAGCTTCAATCAAGCTTTGTTGGTGTTTTTTTGTTAGTTCTTAAAAATAAAAGAGAGAAGAAAATGACAATCAATTACTATCATTTCACCGACCAGGGTTGAGTTTCAAGAGCACTTCCATATCTTTATCAATGAAAAGAGAGAGACATTCTAGCTACAATCGAAGGGAAAAGGGTATGTGGATTCCATAAACCTAGAATATTATGGAATCCACATACCCTCTTCCATAGAATATACTAACTAGATCCAAAAACCAAAGACATGAAATATGGTACTACACATATAATATATTATCAAGAAAAAAAACAAGCTACATGAAATTTGAACATTTGAACAAAAATTTTCAAGTTAAATGAGTACATCAATAAAAAAAACACACTAACCTTGCAAGTTCAAAATCCGAGCTATGTAGATCCAGAATTGAATTTGTTCAACCAATGGGTGACGAAAAAAAAACCAACTCAAAGAAAATCCACGAATAGTGTCGTGACTATAGAAATTGTGTCGCAAAGTCTCTTAAAGTCACATATATATAGATCAACTAGTCAACTAGCCGTTAACATCGACCAATGAGATAGGAAAAACATTTGTGGCAATAGCGATGAAATTTCATGGCAATAGCGACAAAAATCGTGACCAAGTTAAAAAACCTATTCGTGGCTATATCGACGAACTTTTGTGGACATATCGACGAAAATCCCTCCCTATTTAATAAAAACATGAAAATAATGGAAACGTTGAAAATTTTCGTGGAATAATCCGCCCATATGTAGTAGTGTACGTTAGAAATATGCCTACCCATAATTGCAGTTGTTTGAATCCCAAGCATCATGTGGAGCTTCATAAATCTAGCTTGAGATAAATTCTTAGTGAAGATATCAACTACCTGATCACTTGTTCTATAATAGATAAGAGAGACAACATTCTTATGAACCAACTCTCTCAAGTAGAGAGCATGGAGTTCAACATGATTCATATTACTATGGGAAACATGATTTTCAACAACTTTAATAGAACTTTGATTGTCACAGTAGATTGTAGTTGAGGTATAAACAGGAAATCCAAGTTCACCTAGAAGTTGGTGAATCGAGACTACTTCTATACCTCCATGAATGGTGCCATGGTATTACGATTTTATAGTCAACAAGGAGACTACCTTCTATTTGTTGCATGACCAAACCAAGGGTCCAATGCTGAAGAAAAACACATAGCCAAAAGTGAACTTCCTATCATCACCATCACCAGCCCAGTCAAAGTCGGTGAAGCCAACCAACAAATATGAACTTTGACAATACTTGATACCAAAATGAGTGGCACCCTTGATATAGCAGGCACTTTTGAATTCTTTCTAGTGGTTTTATCTAAGGTCCTACATAAACCAATAAGCCACACTAACAAAAAAGGAAATGTCAGGTGAACTGTGAGTAAGATAAATAATATTTCCAACCAGTTGTCGATAAAGTGTAGCATTGAATTTGGGAGTTTGACAAGTTTATTTTTATCTTTACTCCATATTGAAAAGGAGTAGCAGATTAATTACAATCTTCCACCTTAAAACATGTTAAAAGATCCATTACATATTTAGATTGAGAAATGTAAAAACCATCACACAATGGTAGTAAATGAAGACCCAAAAAATAATGCAGAGTGCCAAGATATGTCATGTCAAAGGAGTCATCAAATTGTTTCTTCAATCTAAGAATGAGAATAGTATTATTGCCAGTGATGACAAGATCATAGACATATACAATAACAATCAAAGTGTTTCCATTGGTATGGAGTGCATACAAGTTGTGATCATATTCACAACATTTGAAACTAAGTTGAAGAAAGAAATTGTTGATCTCAACATACCAAGATCAAGGAGCTTTCTTCAAACCATAGAGAGACTTCTTGAGTCAACAAACCAGGTTAGAATCTGTCACAAAACCACAAGGCTATACCATGAAAAAAATTTCATATAGGTATCCATGAAGAAAATAACTCTTCACATCCATTTGATGGATCTGACATCCAATTTGAGAAGAAAGAGAAAGAATTTTTAATGTCCCCCAACCCAACTGGGGAACATTACAGTGCCGAATACTCATAAAAACTAAAAATTTTGCTAACTAAGTAATTTCTTTTAGATTATCAGCTACCATTACAACCAAATTTATCTATTGTCTATGACCATTAATTAAGTGCATCTACAACATACTAAATTAGATATGAATGCAACTTAATAATTCAACAAAACATCATATAAATCATTTCAAAACACGCAGAGTTCATGCACAACAATTTAACTCATAAAAATAATACAACAACAAGATAAAACACTTATATTTTAAAAACAGGTGTGCAACCAGCTACTTGGGACGAACGTTCCATCGAACCATAGACTTGTTGTTCCAAATCTCAACAACATCCCAACCCCAAGTTGAGGATAGAAATGAAAAGAGGGTGGTCTCTCACTATCCACTCACAGATCATGAGCTCACAACCCACTGGAATCTCCTACAACTATCCTAATTTTCCACCATCTCTCTTCTTCTTGACCTTCCCAACCCAATGAATGTATCCCTTCACTGATATTAGTCCCTTGGGCATCCCATTCATTTATCATGGTCTCTCTAACACAGGTAACCAAGAATCTCTCATCTAAGAACTCAAGGGAACTCACTTCTAGGAAAAACTACCAGCAAACAATAGCCACACTTGTTGTTACAATGAAACTCACACAAGAGTTCACTCTTCAGGAATAAAAACCTATCTATTCAATATCTAGCTACAAAATGCTGCAAATATGCTCCACCATGTTCTAGAATTCTCCCTCCATGGTTGCACCAGATCTAAGCTCTCTTTCTTTCTTTCTACTTTCTCTTGATGCACAAAAACTCAATAATGAAAAACTATTGTCTCCACCCATACGAATTTTCCTCTCTTTAGATTGTCTTTCTTGACTCACACACTTCCCCAGGCTGATTTTACTCAACCCCCATGTGCCCAAGAACTATGGGATGTGACTACTCACACCCACCCTCTTAAATGTATTCAATGATTGGATTTGGGAACACTCAACCATAAATTATAAGGTTCATATACCAATAGAAATTTTAGGAAAAATGGGTTGAATTAATATACATGGGTAATTCCCCCTTGGACCCCCTCTCAGTCATTCTATTGAAATCTCCCCTCTCTTGTGGATTAATTTATCCCCCATCTATGCTCATGTTCCCTTAGTAGTTGGCATCACATTTTATTATTAAAAAATAGAAATACAATTCACATATTACATCGCTTTGTCCATAGCCACACATTATATATACATTAAGCGTAAATTAAATTGGGGATTATAATGGGGATGTTACATTCCCCTTCCCCTAAAATTTTGCACCATCCTCGGTGCACACTATGCCGGTATACATATATGAAAATTTACATCACAATACTTAGAAAATAAATTTATGCAAGTTTTTACTCCAACAACAGTTCCAACCATAATCTCATGTTCCTCTCAACCCGCTGACCCATGGAATGCACCATTCATTTATCAAGGATAACTAAAGGGATATATCATATGTTTATCAGGTTTAACCCAAGGAATTATCTATTCTTTTATCAGGGTTCCCAACATAGTTGGCTAGGACAATGAGATGTGGTGCTGGAACTTTAGCTTCTCAAAATAGAGTTATGCATTATGTTTTCTTCAAAATTGTCAAAACTTTGTGGGTATTATTGCTACATGTTTTATTCATGATCCCATGTAGCATATTTAGTACTGTATAAGGTCCATTGAACCTTTAATATTCCTATTTCCTTGTTCCTAATCACTTTGACTTTCCGGTCTAGGATGCGTACTGGTTCCACCGGGAAATCCCCTTTGTGCTCCACTTGGGTCACATTCCAATCAATTGTGTGGTTAGGTTTAGGAACACATTGATTTAATAATGATACATGAAATACATTATGCACTCTCATGGATGCAGGGAATTATATCATGTATGAAGCTGGACCTATTGTTTCTAATATTTCAAAAGTCCCACAATATATTATTGCCAACTTTGGGAAAATTCCTAATCTTAGCGAACTTATTTTCTCCTTCACTTTTAAAAACACATGTTTTCCCACTTTGAAATATATAAAAACCCTATTTTTGTTTGCAGAACGTTTCTACCTATCCTAGGAAGCCTTTAAATTATGCTTAATATTTGTCATCTACTCTTCCATTTCCTTCAACAAGTTGTTGGGGAATAAAATGGAACAAGATATGAAACAAAGAACACATCACTGTAGATAGTCCAAGAGGGATGAAATTTTTTGAAGGATAAAGGTGGTGTCTAAAGACACCGTTACAACACTTAAGAATGACATATTGTGATAAAAACATCAAAGTTCATATTGCACAACTTGATCTACATGATCTATTATGCAATATCAACTTGCATTCAATGATATTATAATGACCCAAGGGGTCTTATTTTATGGTCATAAGATCTAACCAACTCCCACAAAATCTGGAAGATATTGTCCATATATAATTTTCGATGGTTAGAGTTGACTCCACAAAATATGTTCTTTCAAGTCGGCTCGATAGGACTCAATCCAACTGAATATCCATCCAACTCGTAGGAAATTATAGGGATGGTCTATCCACCGCTTGACTATCTTCTACTGCTAGTTGAGTGTCTAACCAATATTCACATCAACTACTCAAAGAACTAATGTGGTGTGTTGGTCAATCGCTCGACTGAATATATCTAGATGTAGGTCGACCTCCCGACTGACTAAACCCAAGATATGTGTGATGAACCATTAATTCTTGATGTTCCAACACCCCCCTATCAACACACAACTTTGGATATTCAGGAGGTGAAATTACATCACTAGAACACCCCCCCCACAATGTCAACTTCCTAAAGCCTAAGAAAACTGTGAAGTTTCATAAATCTAGCTTCAACTAAGGGTTTGGTGAAGATATCAACAACTTGATCTTCGTTGTGATAATATTCAAGATAAACAACGTCGTCATAAACCAACTACCACAAATAATGAGAATGGATCTCAACATGATTCATCTTACTATGAGAAACAATATTTTTAGCAACTTGTATGGAACTTTAATTGTCATAGTAGATTGTAGTTGAGGTATGAACAAGAAATCCAAGCTTACCCAAAAGCTGGCAAATCCAAACTTCTTCAATACCTACTTGAACGACGCCACAATATTTTACTTCTTTAGTCGATAAAGAGACTACCTTTTGTTTCTCGCATGACCACACCATAGGTTTAGTGCTATAGAGAAACATATACCTAGAAGTGGACATTCGATCATCTCTGTCACTAGCCTAGTCGAAGTTGGTGAATCCGACTAGTGAATTTGAACTACGACAATATTTGATACCAAAATGAGTGGTACCCTTGAGATAACGAACTATTTTTTTATCTGCCTTCTAGTGGATTTCTCTGGGATCCTGCATAAACTGAGAAACCACACTAACAACAAAGGAAATAAAGGGTCGATTATGAGTAAGATAAATGATATTGTCGACTAATTGTCGATAGAGAGTAGCATTGACAATGAGTGTTTGATAGGTTTTAGTAAGTGTCACTCCATGCTGAAATGGAGTGGCATAGGGCTTGCAATTAACTATATTAAAACATGTTAAAATATCCTTTACACATTTAGAATGAGAAATGAAAAAACCATCACACAGTGGTAATACTTGAAGACCCAAAAAATAATTTTGAGTACCAATATTTGTCATATCAAAGGATTTGACAAGATATTTCTTCAATCTCAAGGTGAGAGAATTATTATTTCAGTAATAATCAAGTCATCAACATATACAACAAAAATAAGAGTGTTTCCATTGGAGTGGAGAACATACATGCTATGATCATATTCACATCGTTTGAAGCCAAGGTGAAGAAAGAAACTATCGATATTAGCATACCAGGCCCGAGGACCCTACTTCAAACCATAAAGCGACTTCTTGAGTCGACACACCAAATTGGAATCTGTAAAAAAACCAGGTGGTTGTTCCATTCAAATTTATTCAGATATATCTCCATGAATAAAGGAACTCTTCACATCCATCTGATGAATCTACCGTCTAAAGTGAGCAGCAAGGGAAATAATTATTCGAATAGAGTTCATCTTTGCAATGGGGTAAAAGGTTTTAGTGTAGTCGCTACCTTCTTGTTGAGAAAATATCTTTGTGATGAGGTGAGATTTATGTCACTCAACAACACCTTCAAAGGTAAATTTGGTCATGTAGACCCATCGACACTTCACAGTGTTCTTTCCATGCGGTTGAGGAACCAAGTCCTAGGTTTGATTCTTCAATAAGGAATCAATTTCAGACTGCATTTCTTGTTCCAATTCATTTTTTCCTTCGACATCTGAGTAGGCAATAGGTCGTATGTTTCAAGAACACAAGGCATTAAGGAAATTCTAGCATGTTTCTTCTAACTTGGATTTTTTCATCAGCAAGAGGCATCTTCGGCATTAGCTCTGATGACTTCAATCATATTTGCATCCTATCGGAGTAGAAACAAAACAGGTGAACCAAGGTTCACAATAGTAGATTTATCAGAAGTTAGAGGGTCTTCAGTCAGTGGACCAGTCAAAATAGAAGAAATCAGACTAGTTGACATAGAGATTGATAGGTGAGTCGAAACAAGTGGGTTCGATGGACCATTCAAAGGACTAAAGAGAGGAGCATGAGAACCAATGTCCAAGAAAACATCAAAAGGAGAATCCTAAATAAATTCAGAGGAGGCTTTCAACAACTTAAATCTAGAAGTATTCTCATGAAACTGAACATTACATTGGAAAATGATCTTTCATCGGATAGGATCAAATAGTTGATAGAATTTCAACTCTTCAGAGTATCCCATCATGATGCAAGAACGAATTTTTTCATATAACTTCTTTTGACAATCATTAGGAATGTGGGCCTAAGAAACACATGGAAACACATGGAGGTGGCCAATAGAGGGATTATTTCCATACCATCAATCGACTAGATTCATTGAAGGAATGAATCGAGTCGATATGTGGTTGAGTAGGTGATTGACACAATATACAACTTCATCCTAGAAGCGAGGAGGTATATCTTTATCCTACACAAGACGCATATCCATTTTGACTAATGTTTGATTCTTGCAGTATGCAACTCCATTCCACTGAGGTGTGTGTGGAATCGACAACTGCCAATCTGATGCAAGAGTATCGCAAGCAACCAGCCAAGCGAGCATGAAGGAAGAAGACAGCTGGAAAGTGCAACACACATTTTACATGTTTTGGGATTGTTTTTGAAGCATTAATGTAATGGTTAAAGGGAAGAGTACTTGCATATTGTAAACAGATCATGAGCGATTCAGTCTCATCTGTAGAAGGTAGAGGCATTTATGCATATTTAATGAAAGTAGGTAGGTTTGAATTCCAGATTAGACAGTTTTAGGAACATGAGGGAAAATGACTATAGACACACCCATCTTTGTATCATTGTATCAATTAGAATTAGATGGATTGAACACATTAGCATAGAGAAGAGGAGAGTTGTAGCAGAGAGTTGTAGAGAAGAACCCATGTACATAAGTTCTGAATTAATATATGAAGCCTTGATTCAGACTCATGGTGTTGTAATGTTTCTGTGTATACATGCTAATTGATCTGCTTATGGTTGTTTTATTCTCTCTGTCATGCATTTGTTGTTATGTTGTGTGTGGATGTATGTTTTCATGTTGAATGTTTAATTTATGAGAGAGAAAGAGAATGATTTTCAATTTTGATCGGAAAAACCACAGTGTAGTCCTAGTTGTCGACGTTTCGGATCCAGATCAGGATCCATATTTAGGACAAAGAGCCTAGGTTTAAGAGAAATGGAAGAGCTGGTATAAATACTGGAAGATATTAAATTCACCATGGAACTCGAAGAGAACGATATCATCCCCTTCCTAGATGTTCTTATCAAAAGGAAAAGTAATGGTGATCTTGGACATGCGGTGTATAGAAAGAAGACCCACACTGAGAACTATCTCCACGCCAATTCCCATCACCACCCCAACCAAAAACTAGGTGTCTTAAAAACTTTGGCCACTAGAGCCATAAGAATCTCTGATGAAACACACCTAGATAAGGAAACAGATCACCTTACCAAGACTTTTAGGAACATAGGGTACAAACAAAAAGACATTAAGAACACAATAAACAAAGACCTAGAAAGAAAACACAATAACCACATTGCCCCTCAAGAACAAAACCCTAATAGAAGTGCCTACCTTCCGTACATCCAAGGAGTAACCGATAAAATTGCAAGAATACTCAGTAAAAAAGAGATTAAAACCTCCTTCAAACCCCTTGTAACCATCAAACAAAGCATGGGATCCGTTAAAGACAAACTTAACCCTCACAATGGAAAAGGAATCTACAAAATAGAGTGCTCATGTGGTAAATGCTACATTGGTGAAACCGGTCGCTCCTTCCAAGTTAGGATAAAAGAACATGGAGCTGACATCAAGAACGAACGCATCCGCACCTCCGCCCTAGCTGAACACTCCATCAAAACTAGACACCTTGTTCGCCTAGAAGACACCAAAATCCTCGCCAAAGAGAATCACCTCTTCAAATGTCGTATTAGAGAAGCCATTGAAATCCGTAGACACCCTAGTAACCTTAACAGAGATAGTGAACTAGAACTGAGCGAAAATTGGCTCCCCCTGCTCCACAAAAAACAACAATAAACTCTAGTTTAGAACCCAATTTTTACCTTATAACATAATAAACCCTAATATTAAACAAGCACACCTTAACCTCTTATCATATTAACCTAATAATTAATTATAAATAATAAACCCTAAAATTATTAATATACTATCTTAACCTTTAAATAAACAAAAAATCAATAAACCCTAGTAATTTCTTATAAAATAATTAAATTTATAAAATAATTAATTATAAATTAAACCCTAGAAAATTAAATAATTTATTTAGAGACCTTAGTACACAACCTTCAACTAATTAGAACCCATTATTTCCTTTTAACATAAGAAACCCTAATATTAAACCCTAGACAAGCACTCCGTATTAAACCCATAACAAGCACACCTTATCATATTAACCTAATAATTAATTTTAAAATAATAAATCCTAAAATTATTAATATACTATCTTAACCTTTAAATAAACAAAAATTCAATAAACCCTAGTAATTTCTCATAAAATAATTAAATTTATTAAATAATTATTTATAAATTAAACCCTAGAGTACACAACCTTAAACTAATTAGAACACATAATAAACCCTAATATTAAACCCTAGACAAGCACTCCCTATTAACCTAACCCTAGAATTAACAATTTAATTTACCCTTAAACTAAACCCCAAAACATTATTATTTATAAATAAAAAACCCTAAAATTATCATAACCTTTAATAAACAAGTATTTAATAAACCCTAGTGATATTTTATAAAATAAATCTATTAAATAATTCTACTTAGCCGACACTAAGAAACTTTCCCACTTCCAGTATTTATACCAACTCTTCCCTTTCTCTTAAACCAAGGCTCTTTGTCCTGAAGATGGATCCTGATTTGGATCCGAAACGTCGACAATCTAATGACTACACTGTGGTTTTTTCGATCAAAACTAAAAATCCCACCCACAGCAATCTCACTCATCATATTTTCAATTGTTTCTCTTCCTGAGAAAATTTCCTGCAAAGAGTGCAGTGAAACGTCCACAAGTAGTGCATTGACGAAGGTTCAGAGTTTATCTCTAGAAGCTCAGGAGGGATACCATTGCTCTGATTCCAATAGAAGTGCAGGAGTAGCACGTGAAGCCATGCAAGAAGTGCGCAAGCATTTCAAGTATTAGGACTTATCAACGAAAAGAGAGAGAGACTGTTGTTGTAGAAGGTGCACAAAGTCGAGAGGTCATATACGAAGAAGTATTGGAAAGTCTGCCGCAAGGAGTGCAAGCAGAGGCCCTTTTTTGAGACTTGAATTTATCAGAGAAGCTCAGAAGGGGTAGTGCCTTTGAAGTATTCAAAGGGAGGAGAAGTGAAGTTTCTTTGAAGAAGGGAGGTCACGATGAGGGGACATTAGTTCATTTCACAGAGGTTCTTGAGGGAATAATCGGATGGTCGAAATTCTCTATGGAGAATCCCCGAAAACGCGAGGACCGTAGGATCCAAGAGAGTTGTGGGGAAGTTAAGCGATTGGAGGAATTCATCCTTCGAGAGACAGGATATAATATGGACCGTTGATCGCAATTGTTAGACCATCGAGATCATTTTGGAATTTTGGGAGTTGTAAGCCAGAAGTGTGGATGAACCCCTTGGTCGCTCGAACTCCCGAAGCGCGAAGTGGATTATCGCGTGTGAAGGCAAGGAGCATAAATTTTGACATTTCATAATTTTGGAGATCGACATTTGGGGGATCCGAGTTTCGACTTTCACGTTGACAAGGATTCAGGACACTTCACATCAGGAATCCTGAAGTTGTGAAACACAAAATATTGGTGAAGGGGTTTCGGCATTTCGGTGTTTTAGAATTCGGAAATTTGGGATTTGTGGTGATAAGCGTTTTGGGATCAAGAGTTTCGAACTCTCGGTACCTGAAAACCCGAAATCACGGGGGCCATCGGATAAGGAGGGTGACAGTCGTCCGTTGATTTTGTAGAGTTGCTATTTCGAAGTTCGAAACTTCGAAAGGACAGAGGAATTAATGATAGGAGAATAGATCAAGTTTCAAAATCCAAGAAAGGTGACAGGTGGCAAGATTTCATCAATAGTCGGAGTCAGACTCCGTTGACTGTTTCGGGGTTCGGGGATTGGAGAGTCAGGAACCCTCATGACAGGATTCGCGAAATTGCGAAGTCTGAAACCCTGAAAGGGTGAAAACCCGGTGAGGAGCCGAAGATTGATGAACGCATCGGGATTTGAAATTTCAACACTTTAGGAGACAAGAGATCGGGGTTCCTTGCTCTGAAATTCCCGAAGCCGCAAAAATTGATAGAGGAGCAGGGGAGGATGTGGTCAGAGATTTCAATGTTTCGGCAAGTGGAAGAGTCGAGAATATCGACATCATGGATCGTGAAACCCCGAAATCCGAAGTCCTTTGTGGTTTGAACAAAGGGGTTGGCTAAACCTCGGTGTGGTTGTAGTGAAGATCCTGAGCGGATCTCGGCCCGAGGGCAGGGGGTCTACGATAGTTGTGGTATCAGAGCGTAGAACAATTTATTTTCTTTTTGTAGCAAGGGAAAGGAGGAACGCTTTCATCCATGCCGCCGAGAAGGAGAGACAGACCAATGCCTGGTCCAGCAGTGGAAAGAGAAATGCACGAACTACGTGCTAGGCTTGATTCCATGGAGACAACATAGAGGCGCACAGTCAATGTTGGGGATATCAGAGAGGCTGGAAGTGAAAATGAAGCTGGAAACGAAGGAGAAGAAGTCGCAGTCGAAGATGTAGTAGATGAATGCCTATTCAGGGTTGTTGCTAGGATAGGTGCCAGAGAAAAAATGGACATTCCAGTATATGAAGGAAACATGGATGTTGAAGAGCTTCTAGAATGGATTAGGGCTCTGGATAAATATTTTGACTATGAGGATATTGAGGAAGACAAAAAGGTTAAACATGCTTTCACAAGACTTATAGGACATGCATCATTATGGTGGGATGAACTGCAAGCTAACAGACGCTGCAAAGGCAAGAAAAAAATCAAAAGTTGGGATAGAATGGTTGCAAAGATGAAAGCCAAATTCATACCCAAGGATTATCAAATCACTCTGTTTCAGAGGATACAGAACTTGAGATAGAAGTTGATGACACTGAAAGAGTACACTGAAGAATTCTACAAGATCAACATCAGAGCAGGTCATCGGGAAAGTGATGATGAAAAGGTTGCTAGGTACATGAATGGTCTAAGATATGACATTCAGGATGAGATGAGCATGATGAGCCTTCGGAATGTGGAGGATGTTTATCAAATGGCTCTGAAAGATGAAGAGAAGATGAGCCGGAAGCAAGGTCAGAGAGGCCAAGGTAGAAGTCAAGCCAGAGGCAAAACAATTTCCCAAGATAGGAATCAGAAGCCTAAAGAAGAGTGGAAGAAACCTCAAACTCAAACTGAGAGGGGTGGAAGCTCACAAAGAGGGAAGTATGCTGATAGAAATACTCTTTCTTGAACCGGAGGAAGAGGAAGAGGCAGAGGTGGAGAAATAAAATGCTTTACCTATGGAAAAAATGGACACAAATCCTATGAATGTCTAGACAGAAAGAAAGAGGGTGGTGAAACTCACATTGTCAAAGCACAAGGATGGAATGTTGAGGTAGAAGATGCTGAAGGTGGAATATCATTGATGATGAGAAAAAATCTCTTAATTCCAGAGAAGGATTTAGAGAACCTAGCCCAAAGGAATAGACTTTTTCGGACTGCTTGTAAGACCAAATATAGGGTATGCAAAGTCATCGTGGACAGTGGTAGCACAAAAAATTTTGTTTCTACAAAGATGGTAGAAAAGTTGGAGCTGGAGACTATTGAACATCCAAGCCCATACAGAGTTTCGTGGTTACAAAAAGGACATCAGGCAAAGGTCACTAAACAATGTTTAGTTGAATTTAAAATAGGAGGATATAAGGATGAAATACTATGTGATGTCATTCCCATGGATGTTTGTCATCTATTGTTGGGTAGACCATGGCAATATGACAAGAATGTGATTCATGATGGGAGAAAGAACACATACACCCTGGAGAAGAATGGGAGAACTCACATGTTGTTGCCGATTAAGGATAAAGAAACGAAACCAGAAGTGAGCAACACTGTACTTCTCATGAGTGGGAAGGAACTTCTTAAGGAGGTTAAGGAGAAGGAAGACATAGGATTTATTGTGGTCAAGAATCCAAAAATTGTTTTGACCAGTATAAGAGTGGATGACTTACCAGAGGAAATCCAAAAGTTGCTGGAAGTGTTTGTTGATATAGTAGTGGACGAACTACCTCGTTCGTTGTCACCTATCAGAAATATAAGTCATCACATTGATCTTATACCTGGAGCTAGTTTACCAAACAAAGCAGCGTATAGATTGACGCCGCAGGAGAATGAAGAGGTCAAGAGACAAGTCTAGGATTTGATGGACAAAGGATTGATTAGAGAGAGCTTGAGTCCATGCGTTGTTCCAATAGTGCTCATCCCAAAGAAAGATGGAGGTTGGAGGATGTGTACAGACTCGAGGGAAATCAACAAGATTACCATCAGATATAGATTTCCTTTGCCAAGGATGGATGATTTGATGGATTGCTTGAGTGGAGCAAAGTTTTTTTCAAATATTGATTTGAAAAGAGGATATCATCAAATTCGTATGAGAGAAGGTGATGAATGGAAGATAACATTCAAGACGAATGAGGGGCTATATGAATGGCTTGTTATGCCATTTGTCTTAACAAATGCACTCAGTACTTTCATGAGACTGATGAATGAAGTCCTGAAGGATTTCATAGGGAAATTCGTCATTGTATATCTTGACGATATATTAATTTTCAGCAAAACTTAAGCATAACACTTGAAGCATTTAGCTACAGTGATGAGGAGATTGCAGCAAGATAAGTTGTTGATAAATGTGAAGAAATCATCATTTATGAGGATAGAACTCATTTATTTGGGTTTTATTATCTCAGCAGATGCGTTGAAGATGGATCCAGAAAAGGTGAATGCAATTAAGAATTGGCCATCGCCGAAAAGTATATTTGAGGTTCAAAGCTTCCATGGATTAGCTAGTTTCTATAGGAAATTCATCTGGAATTTTAGTGGGATTAGCGCACCAATGATGGTACTGTCAAGAAAAGACACAAATATTTTCACTGGACAAAAGAAGCAGAAAAAATTTTCAACTTGTTGAAGAAAAAGATTACTGAACAGCTAATTCTAGTGTTGCCATATTTCAGTAAGACATTTCAGGTCAAGTGTGATGCTAGTGGATTTGCAATTGGAGCGGTCTTAAGCCAAGATGACAGGCCGATTGCATACTTCAGTGAGAAACTAAATGAAGTCAAGGTTAAGTACTCCACATATGACAAGTAATTTTATGCAGTCATACAAGCACTAAAGAAATGGAGGCATTATTTGGTTCCCAAAGAGTTTGTTTTGTATAGCGATAATCACGCTTTGCAATTTGTGACTCAACAGGAAAAGTTGAACCAAAAGCATGCTAAATGGGTTGAATACATGCATAACTTTACTTTTGTAATCAAACATTTTTCTGGAACTGCTAACAAAGTTGTTGATGCTTTGAGCAGGAAATGTTTGCTTATGTAGGGATTTAGAGTCAAAACTTTGGGTTTTGATAATCTCAAAGAAATGTACAGAGACAATCCAGATTTTAAAGAGGCATATGAGGCATCTGAGAATCCAATTCTCAGGGATAGAAGCCAGTGGACTGAATATATGATCCAGGATGGATTATTATACAGGGGAAATCAGTTGTGTATTCCAAAATGCTCCATGAGCGAGAATCTGTTGAAAGAAAAACATAGTGGAGGATTGGCCGGACATTTCGGTCATGATAAGACGTTCTCAAAACTAAATGGTTCATATTTTTGGCCAGGAATGAGGACAGATGTCAAAATATTTGTGGAAAGATGTAGAAATTTTCAGCACACAAAGGGAAAAACGTAGAACACAGGGTTATACTAGCCATTACCCATACCTGAGAGGCCGTGGGATGCAGTGAGCATGGATTTTATATTGGGGCTGCCAAGAATGCAAAGAGGATTTGATTCAATATTTGTGGTGGTAGACAGATTTTCAAAAATAGCACATTTTATACCATGTCAGAAAACTAGCGACACAACTCATATTGTGAACCTGTTTTTCAAGGAGGTTGTCAGACTTCACGACTTACCAAGAAGCATAGTTTCAGATCGAGACACCAAGTTTGTGGGACATTTCTGGAGGACTTTATGGAAGAAGATGGGGACAAATTTGTCATTTATCTCAGCTTATCATCCTCAGACAGATGGGAAAACAGAAGTTGTGAACATAAGCTTGGGAGATTTACTGAGGAGCCTAGTGACTAAACACCACAGTCAGTGGGATCACATTTTTCCACAGGCAGAATTTTCTTATAATGATTCGATCAATAGAAGCATAGGGCAAAGTCCATTCCAAATTGTATATGGAATGCAGCCAAGGGGAGTTTCTGAATTAAAATATATGGAACAAACTGAATTCAGAAGTGCTAGTGCAGAGGATTTTGCAGAGGCAATGAAGGAACTTCACAGCCAAGTGAAGGAACATTTGCAAAATTCGAGTCAAGAGTACAAGCGCAGAGCAGATCAACACAGGCGAGAACTTCAATTTGAAGTTGGTGATCTAATTCTTGCACATGTGAGGAAGGAGAGGTTCCCAAGGGGAACATATAACAAACTGAAAATGAAGAAGATTGGACCATGCAAAGTCATGAAGAAATTTGGGGCAAACGCATATGAGATTGAATTACCCGATGGGATCAGAATTTCACCAATATTCAACATCTCATATTTGTACCCTTACAGAGCTGAAGAATCAGGGGCAGTGAATGAATAGACAGAGGTTCAGTGGACTAAACAAATGCCTGTAGCTAAAAAACCACAGATGGAAAGTATACTTGACAAGAGAATCAACAAGAGGACCAGGAGAAAAGAGTATTTTGAATACTTGGTCAAATGGAAGGGACATCCAGTTGAAGATGCCAGTTGGTAGAATGAAGAATAAATTCAGAAGCATGGACAGACCGTGCAATAGCTCATGAACAAGAGTTCATGAAAATTTTCAAGAAAGGGAGTATGATGCAGGAGCATCGCAAGAAGCCAGCCAAGCGAGCATGAAGGCAGAAGACAGCTGGAAAGTGCAACACACATTTTACATGTTTTGGAATTGTTTTTGAAGCATTAATGTAATGGTTAAAGGGAAGTGTACTTGCATATTGTAAACAGATAATGTGTGATTCTCTCTCATTTGTAGAAGGTAGAGGCATTTATGCATAGTTAATGAAAGTAGGTAGGTTTGAATTCCAGATTAGACAGTTTTAGGAATAGGAGGGAAAATCACTATAGACACTAATGAGGAGGCTTTCAACAACTTAAATATAGAAGTATTCTCATGAAACTGAACATTACATTGGAAAATGATCTTTCATCGAATACGATCAAATAGTCGATAGACGTTCAACACTTCAGAGTATCCCATCATGATGCAAGCATGAATTTTTGCATCTAACTTCTTTTGACAATCATTAGGAATGTGGGCCTAAGAAACACATGAAAACACATGGAGGTGGCCAATAGAGGGCTTATTTCCATACCATCAATCAACTAGATTCATTGAAGGAATGAATTGAGTCGATATGTGGTTGAGTAGGTGATTGACACAATATACTACTTCATCCTAGAAGCGAGGAGGCGGATCTTTATCCTACATAAGACACATATCCATTTTGACTAATGTTTGATTCTTGCATTTTGCAACTCCATTCCACTGAGGTGTGTGTGGAACTGACAACTGCCAATCAATACTAGATTGAATTAGGTATTCTTTAAAAGTCATTTGACATACTCACCACCATTGTTTGATCTCAAGAACTTGATGAGTTGACCACATTTCTTTTCAACAAAGGACCATAATTCTTTGAAATTCTCAAAGAAAATATTTTTGTTCTTTAGGAAAAAGACCCATGTGAAATGAGAGAAATAATCAATGAAGTTTAAGATATACATTGCACCTACGAGTGAAGGCAGGTTAATAGAAAATACATAAATGTGAACGAGTTCCAATAGTTTATGTGGTCTCCATGATTTTCCATATTCAAATGGTTCCTGGTGATGATTGCTAAGTACACAACCCTTACATAGACCTTCAGGGGGAAACACCCTTGACAATCTAGCAACCATGTTTTGAGTTGCCAGTGCCTGCAAACTCTGAAAATTCATATGTATAAGTCATTCATGCCAAATTTGAATTATTTCTTCAGTGTGAGAAGTAAGTGTATTTGGTTTATATTTAGGTGGAGTCGAGTCATGTAACTTGTATAAATTTTCCATCGGGTCCATAATCTCGTCAACGAAAATCGACTTCCCTTTCTTCAAATCTCGAACAAAGAACTGATGTGGAAAAAATTCCACAATATTATTGATCTGAGTCAACTAAGGAACATACAACATATTGGAACTAAGGTTTGGCACATGAAAAACATGAACAATTTTACTGTGTCGAAAAGTTATATCACCATGCCTAGCAACATCTAAAGAAAAATCTAAAGAAAAATCATCAGCAACATAGATTTTTCTTTCCTCATCTTTATTCAATTTCATGAATAAAGTGGCATCCTTTGCCATATGATGAGTGCACCTAGATTTCACAAACCATTCATTCTATGCAGTATGAGACATCAAGGCCCGAGAAGTCTCAACTTGGAAGGTGAAATTATCAATAGATTGAAAAACATTCAATGTGTCTCCTTCAAGTCTCTTAACCTTCTCCTCTAAATTGTCTCGATTCTTGAAGCATTTATTTTCGACATGTCCATCCTTTCCATAATACTGACACATATTCTTATTTTGACTTTGTTGTGGTTGTATATGGGGTCCTTGGTCATGATATGAAGGTTTCTTTTCAAATGTATCAGTCTGTGCTTTATTTTTGGAATCCATCTTTCCCTTACTCTCGAGAAAGTGGGCTTGGTGTTTACTACCAAGATTTCCTTATTCAGGAAATCTATGCTATTCAGTGATCAAAAGTTCACAAAAAACTTCAAAGGAGCAATCCTTACCATCTTTCTTACGCTCCTTCTAGTTGGTGAGAAAGGTCGACATGAACGCATCAAAATGTTTTCTTAAATATATCAGGACCAACTCAATGAGTTGTCCATATTTCGTCTTGTATTTCTCTCCACATTAACTTAATTTCAACTAGAGTTCCTCAACACATGCTAAATAGTCCTCCATTCTATCAAAGGAATGAGGATCGAGAGAGATCAACTCTTTCTCTAACTATATGATATGGATTTTGTTAACTCGGTCGAAAAATATCTTTAGCTTCTTCTATACCATATGAGGACAGTCAAGTCCACTAAGATGAAAACGAATTTCCTGCAAGATGTAGGTCATGATGACTCCTACATCCTCATCCTTCTTTCCATCAATGGATTTTTTTTTTTTTCCGAAGAATCAGTTGGATCTGGAATCACAACCTTGGTATATTGTTACAGTCCTTTACTCTTCAATAGGGTTTCCATATCTAGAGCCCATATTGCATAATTTTATCCATTCTTAATAATAGGATCAATCTTTGAAGCCATCATTGATATCTAGATAGACTGGTTTGTTTCAATAAGTTCCAATGAAAAAATCATCATCCCGGAGTCGATCACACAACAAATCTGACTCAACAAGATTTGCAGATAAGAGGTTGAGGTTTTAAACCATCGGCTCTGATACCATGTTGGGAATAAAATGGAACATGATATGAAAAAAAGAACATATCACTATAGATAGTCGAAGAGGGACAAATGTTTTTGAAGGATAAAGGTGGTGTCTAAAGACACTATTACAACACTTAAGCACAACATACTGTGATCAAAACATCATAGTTCATATTACATATCTTGATCTGCATGACCTATTGTGTAATCTCAACTTCCATTCATTGATAGGAAAATTACCGAAGGGGTATTATTTTACAGTTATAATATCTAACTGACTCCCACAGAATCCGTAAGATCTTGACTACATATAGCCATCGGTGGTTAGAGTTGACTCCACAAAATCCGTTCTATCAAATCGTCTCGACAAGACTTCATCTTGCCAACTATCCATGCAAATTGTAGTCGATTGAAGGGATGGTCAATCCACCACCCGACTAGATTTGACTATTCGTCAACTATTTGACTGACAGGCACGTCGACTACCCGACCAACTGGTGTGGTGTGTTGGTCAATTGTTTGACCAACTGTATCCATATGTAGGTAGACCTCTCGACCGAATGAACCCAAGAGATGTGTAATGAACCATCAATTCTTGATTTTCCAACACAAATATGGCCCAATAACTACTCTTTTTGATGAATTATCCCAACTCACTGGTGTGTTACATTTTCTGCCATACAATGCTTCAAATGGACTCATTTTCAATGATGCTTGATACCCATTTTTCTAGGAAAATTCAACCAAATGAATATAATCCTCCCACTTTGATGGATGATCCATCACATACATTCTAAGCATGTCCTCAATTATCCTGTCAAACCTCTCTTTTTTTCCATATGACTCTGTGTGATACGTTGTACTAATATTTAAATTTGTCCCAAATCCCTTGAACAAACCTTTGAAAACATTTGAAGTAAACTTTGGATCTCTCTATGAAACTGTTTCCTTAGGAAATCCATGTATCCTAGCAACTTATTTCATGTAGAGGTTTGCAGTATTTGTTTCTTTTTGTCTATCTTCACTGGAATAAAATGGCTTTCCTTAGTTAATTTATGTACCACCACCATGATGGAATCATATTGCCTCATTGTTATGGGAAGATTAGAAATAAAATCAACTGTGTAAACTTCCCACTTTCATTCTGGAATGAGAAATGGCTGTAACATCCTAGTTGGATGTCTATGCTTTGTCTTTACCTTTTGGCATTCTAGACACCTAACAATTTAATTATCCAGTTCTTTCTTCATTCCGGGCCAAAAGTATTGGCTTCTTACTACTCCAATTGTCTTTTGATATCATGGGTGCCCAACATATGGTAGATTGTTCATTTCCTTCAACACTGAATTTTTAGCTCAATGGAATTCAACACATACACTTTGCCTTTGTACTTGAGAATTCCATCTTCTTTCAGTTCATAATAATTAAATTTCTGTTGAAAATTACCTTGTTGTAATTTTTCTTTTATGTTCACATACTGTTGATCTGAATTTTTTTTGGCAATAATCTTATATTTCACATTATTCTTGTACATGGTAATGGATACAACATGCACTTCATGAGCTCTCCCATTGATTTCATCAACCACTTGATTTTCCTTGCCTTTGATTTGCTTAATTTCAAAGTCATATTTGCTAAGGAATTCAAGCCATCTAGTTTGTCTCACAATTAGTGTTGGCTATCCAAACAAATGATTTAGACCACAATGGTCTATTCTTATATCAAATTTCTTACCCACGAGGTAATGTCTCCAATTTTTAATGCATATACAATTGTTTCTAATTCTAGATCGTGGGTAGCATAATTCTTCTCATGCTCTTTTAATTTTCTGGACTCATAGCATACCACATGATCATTTTGACTAAGGAATTCATCGATCCCTTCCTTGCATGCATCAATGCACACAACAAAATATTCATCCATATATGAAATCTTTTAGATTGGTGCACTTGTCAATATTTCCTTCAACTACTGAAAGCTCTCTCCACACTTTGAAGTACATTCAAACCTCACTCCCTTATTTTACAAAGAAGTGATTGGGCTTGCAATATTTGAGAATCCTCATATGAATATTCAGTAATAAATGACAATACCCATGAATGATATAACATTTGTGAAATTTCTTGGTATTGTTCATCCTTTAATGGCCTCTATCTTTTCAGGATCCACTACTATCCCATCTGCTAAAATTATTGTTGATACTGAGAGGGGGGTGAATCAGTATCAAGTACAATTTAAAAACCTTTTTCAAATTATAATTAAACCATTCAATTATAACCAATTATCAATGAACAATATTATAAGAGTTACACCAATACACCACAATACACCATGCACAATATATGAGAAATAATCAATAGTTTTTGTTCAAGGAAAGTAATGACTTCCAAAGGTAGCTACAGCTTCCAAATGTAAATGGAGGGATAAACCTCCAAGAGGAAGATACAATCCTCAAATATAAAGAGAGATTTTAACTCTCCATCCTTTCCCCTTCCTTCCACCCAAGAATATATGAGAGATAATACAACTTTACATTAAATCATCACCATCAACCAATCATCACATAGAACCTGATAATGCTTCCTGACACTTCTTCAATTTCTGAAATTCTTCAATTCTTGGAGTACTCTGATCCTATAGATAATATTACTCAATGTATTCTCTGAAACTCCTCCAATTTTCACTCCTTGAATCCTCCC
Organism: Picea engelmannii; assembly: GCA_009831015.1. Taxonomy (NCBI): domain Eukaryota; kingdom Viridiplantae; phylum Streptophyta; class Pinopsida; order Pinales; family Pinaceae; genus Picea; species Picea engelmannii. The sequence continues at coordinate 252,431 of ML797756.1, forward strand.
CAAAAAGAGGTTATATAAAGAATGGCAGACTTTATTCAATTCTGGTCTATTCAGAAGACCCAACTTGTACAGCATGCCCCGCTCTCAATATTTAACATCCAATTCTGAAACTCACACACAAGAAGATAAATTTCGTAATATTTCCAATGGAAGTGGTCCTACTTCATTTCAATTCTGTATGAAGAAGTTATGATTGTTTTACCCGAAACACATGTTTATTGACTAGCTTCAGGACTGGTCACAAACCCTATCTTCCATAGAGTGTATCTCCATAATTATAGCGAATCAAGGGATGAAATTTTTACCAGAGGTACCTTGATATGTATTCTCAATACCATATCGATTTCACCATCTGAATCGTTCTAGAAAAAAATTTATAGCAAAAATGGTAAGATGACCTGAAAATAACATACCTTAGAACACATCACTAAAAGACTTCATCCTCCCTTGAAATCCAACCTTCTTTACTTATGATTTCCTTTGAAATTTGACTTATATCAAATGAATGTATAATGATTTTTATTTATACCATTTATGTCACTTCCTTTTAACATTAGGGTTGATCTGACACTTTCTTATTTTGTAATTCTTTTCTTTAATTATCTTCAGGACCTACATGTACTTCCTTCTTCAATTCACTTTGTCATCTTCAAAAATTCATGTCTCCTCAACCATGAGGATCCACGTGATGTGCCAGATACCACCGGAAACAACATGATGTATACTATCCATTCATGGGTGTTGTATATGCATGTGCATTGTCCTTCATGTCCAAATACCTTTATCAATCTTGCGGTCCAAAACCCATGACTAGGGTTGACATCAATGACAACAACCAATCTTCCAACAATTATATACCCCAATTAGTGAATCTTATTTTGATAAAATATGCACTTACTTATCTTAGCATACAATTTATGTTCTCTTAAAACTTACAACACCATTCTCAAATGTTTCTCATGTTCCTCTTCTGACTTAGAGTAGATGAGTACATTATATAGGAACACAATTACAAACTTGTCTAGGTACTTCTTGAACACTCCACTCATCAGGCACATAAAAATAGTTGGGGCATTTGATAGTCCAAATGGCACTACCATGAATTCATAATGCTTGTATCTTGTCCTGAATTTTGTCATGCTGATTTCTTATTCCTTAATCCTCACTTTATGATAGCGTGATCTCAAGTCAATCTTGGAAAATATTCTTGCACCTTTCAGCTGATCAAACAAATAATCAATTCTTGGCAAAGGATATTTGTTCTTTATGGTGAATTTATTCAGGTGTTTGAAATCGATACATAGCCTTAAGGTTCCATATTTATTATTTACAAAAATAATTGGGGCACCCCAAGGTGAAACACTTGGGTGTATATACCCCTTCCTTAACAACTCTTCAAGTTGCATCTACAACTCTTTCAATTATGGCCTACCCATTCTGTAAGGTGTCTTGGAAACTTGGGAAACTCCTGGCATCAAATCAATAGAGAAATCAATGTATATCTTTGGTGGAAACCCTAGGATTTCTCTAAAAGAATCTTCAAAATACCTCAAGACTGGATGGTCTTCAATGTTTGCCACTTTATCTTCGGTTGCCTCTTCCATATGGGATGAAAAAATCGGACATCCCTTCCTGAAACTCTTTTTCAGCTGCATAGATGAGATCTCTCTAACAACTACAACTCTTAGAATTCTTTGAATATTTCTTTGCTACCCTTCTTCATCAAGACATGTAATTTTATTGTTGTAATAGTCTATGATAGCATGGTGTTTTTCTATCCAATCTATGCCAATTAGAAAATCATATGAACCTAATGGTATGATGTTTACATCTACCTTTGTGATGATTCCATTCATGTCTATTAAATAATCTTTAACAAGATCATTGATCTTTCTCTTAGCTCCCATGACTAATTCAAATAACCAAGGTTTATTATGCTTACTCCTTTACAAGTGAAATATTTCAACAATGTTAGAGTTTATGTAACTATGTCTAGCTCTGAAATCAATTAAAATTGGTATGGGCTGGTTATCAATATTACCTTCCACTTCAGTCATGGGGGATTGATATTAAACTTGATTTTTATCCAAGGATACACAAATACTTGGCATTCTTACACCCATGTATTCCATTGTTTCAACCTCCTGAATGTTGTGGAAAATCCTCATTCTTTCTCCTTTTTTAGTGTAGTCCCTATATAAGTGATTTCCCTCACAACCCCAACATTGTATAGGCTACTTCCTTGGCATTTTCCCAAATGAATTTGCAGTCTTGTGTTCATTTTTGGTTGACTGACCTTGTAGATTTTCTTGGGTGTTGTTCATGAAAAAGGGTGGCTTAAAACCTTTTTTCCTTTGGTCCTTTTTACCCTTCACCTTTCCATTCCAAGCCTTCTGGGAAACTGGCCTTCTTATTCTTTGTTCATAAAGATGCCTTGCTCTCCTTATGGATTCCTACAATTTTTTGGGGTTATCGTATTGAATATTGTCACTGTAGAAGGAGGGTAGCCCACTTAGAAACCTTTGGATTTTGAACTTCTCATCCTTGATGAAGTCAACATACTTCAATGGTTCAAAGAACCTCTTTTCATATTCATCCATTGTCATACTTCCCAACTTGAGTTCAAAGAATTCTTTTATCTTCCTTTCATAGTAATGCTTGGACAAATATTTCTCTTGGAAATATCCTTTAAATTTCCTCCATGAGATCATCTTCCCATCAAGGTTCTTTTCTTTCTTAATCTGATTCCACCACATGGTTGTCTTTCCTTGCAAGTGGTAGTTTGCAATTTTAGATTCTACCCAGGAGGGGTAATTATGTAGCTAGAAATATTTCTTCATTTCCAATAGCCATGCCTCAACATATTCTCATTTCTTGTGCTCACCATTGATAATTGGTGTCTTAATCTTCCCGATTTCACCTTCCAGTATGTATGCCTCATGCCTTCTCCTTTTCCTCCAAACAAGAGACACAATTGGGTTGATCCTTGGCCCTGAACTGGTATGAGTTATTCTAGTGGATTTCCTTGTAGAATGATGGTGCATCATCATGCTTCACGACTTCCTATCATTTCCATGATCATCCCTTGTGCTATGGGATCAAGATGGTGTCCCTTTTATAGCACTAGTTGGTTTCTTGGTGCCATATTCTTTCTTGACTTTCTTATGAAACATATTCAAAATTTGAAGTGTCTCTTATTGATCCTTCATAATCCTTTCATTGTCATCTCTATAGCTATGCACTTCCCTATGCATACTTCTCATTGTGACAGGATCCTTCCTATCCCTTCTTCCATTTGACTTTGTCTCATAATTTCCCATACTAACATGGAGACCTATGATCTCTTCCTCATGGTTGTAATATCCCTGCGAATATTCCATAGCTCCAATCCTCATATAAGAACCAAATTTTGTTTCATGTACTTTTAATTGTACAATAAATGTGCATGTAATAATTATTGTTAGAACATGCATAGCATAAAACATTTCATCATATAGAATACAAGATATTATTTTATCCCAATTTATGAATCACATTATGCACCAAATAAAAATATGATTTCTTAGATGCATTCCTCTCTTAAAAAAATTTCAAACGACTGTACTCATGCCTCATTCTGAGTTATGAGCAAAAAGTTACAACATTTACTAGTTGCAATTTCCACTCTTTTACTGCTACAAAAATATCTTTTACTAATTCCTGAGAAATTTTATCATCCAAAACAAAATTATGGGTTGAAAAATGTCTTCTACTCCTTAAGGCCTTTCCAACAGCTATTTGTTTTCTCAATTCTGAGTTCTGACCTGAAAGTTGTGGTTTGAAGAAGTTTAGGTTGTTTTACCCATTTTATCCATGTATGCTACATGTGACTTATTTTTCTCCCAACACATTTTTACATACCCATATGTTAAATTTGACACTATGGTTTTGTTCTATGGTTCACAATATTTCTATATATTGCTCCTTGTTGGAAATACTAATACAACTGAGAGGGGGGGGGGTGTGAATCAATTGTTACTGTGCTTAAACAATTTATGCCTATTAAAATGCTATTAACTTTCTTCAAGTGATCATCAAGATTATGAATGTCATGAACAATAGAAATAATAAACATCAATCACACACATGATATACACAGAGACAAATATTCATGAGGAAACCCATAAAGGTAGAAAACCTCTTATTCTTGGAATGATAGGAAGTATATTAAGTTTTGTACATCATCTTTCTTTGAGCACCAACTCAAAATGAAGATACAACCTCTTCTTTAGAAAGTTGCAACTTTTTTAGAGCACCAACTCTCTAGTTTCTCTAGCACCCACTAGAAGGAAGCACCAACTCCCTAAGTGTTCCGGCACCAACTGGATGGAAGCACCAACTTCCAGTCACACATACACCAACCTGTATAATAGAGAACAATGGTTCTCCCTTGCACCACCCTACCACCTTGGTTTTTCTGGCTGCAACCAGATGGAAGCTACAACTACCTGTGTTCAAGCACCCAGTTGAAACTCTTAGGACAACAGTCCTCCCTAGCACCACCCTACCACCCCGTTTTCTAAAACGTTTCTTGAATAATAGTTTACAATAATATAGACATTTCAACGTTTACCAGTTCTTCTCTATTCTGCAATTCTGGTCTGGTTCTGTCTGTTCATGGTCGGCTCCACTTGTTGTTTCTTTCCATCTACTCTTCCTTTGTTCTTCTCATGCTCTTAGGTTCTCGTACATTCTGTTTTTTTCACCATTTATACGCTGTCCAGCTTGTGTTCTTCATCTAAGCATCTCTCACACTCTGTTCATTCTCTCTACTTGATTACATACAATTCAACTTGTTTTATTGAGAAACAACAACCTTCCTTTGTCTCAGCATCTTTCTTTTATTCATGCTCTCATCATCTGTTACACTCTACATCTCCAACGCTCAATGTTGGGAATCTCAGAAAACTCAAGTGCCATGATTCCAATGCTCAGGAGCAATGATTCATCCTCTCATGAACAATGATTCAGTTAGTGTAACTGAATTGTAACTGATCAAGGAATCACGAGATGAAACAACAACCCTTCGATTAGATTTGATTTGATCAACGTCGTTGGATTATATTCTGAGGTGGATCCTGGTAGCATTAGATCCTTCCCTTATCTTCTGTTGATGTGACCATGGGTGATGCTATCATGTGACCATGCGATTACAGGGGCGGCCATGAAACAATAAGACATGAGCATGTTTTGGCCCCACAATGTGACGGGATCGTCGATCTCATGATCTTGATGGTGCTCCTAAATAGATAGTTCAGATTTGTCCACTCAAGTCTGTGGATCAGATCCACCCTTCCTAAATCAACGACTGAGATTTACTTTGTGATCCGGGCTCCGAGAGTTTCAAATCACAGACCTCACTTTTCCCATACACCAAAATTCCAAAGTTGACAATCCATTGGTGCGTGTCCCTCTCGAATTAATAGTCCTCGTTCACTTTGGGAATTTTACCTTTGAACCAGATCAATGGTTCTGCGGTCCCTTTCTCGATCAACATTTTATTTCACGGAAACAAATCAATGGTCATATTTGATCCTTACACTCATCCTTTCATTGTTCAATCCGACGGCTAGTACTTAATCAAACATTGAGATGGATGGCTATCGAAACTTCTCCCTTTGGAACTTCAGGATTTCAACTTTTCAAACTTACACTATCCTTCCACTGTACTATGATCAACAGTTGAGAATACACCCGAAGTGATCTTTCAGATCAGATGACTCGTGTCCTTGTTGACATGGTCTACCAGATGTCCTTACTGAGGTGGTATGCTGACGTGGGTGAGATGTGTAGGAAGAGTAGTGGAGTGTGGATGCAGAGCGCGGTAGTGGAGTGTGACGTGTAGTGGGTAGTGGAGTGTGGCATTGGAGCGCGGAGGTGGTATGTATGAGTGGTTTACTCAGAGGGGGGTTTAGGAAGTAAGTGGTAATGATAGAGGGGGGTCCGTGTTAACAGGAAGGTGACACGTATGAGGGTCCCACATGGAAAATAACACCAACTCGGACCCCCTCCCTAGTTAAAGATATAAAGTTCGGGGGGGTCCGATATGCCCTGCCGACCATAGATCTAAGAGCTTGATTATCATCCATTGAGATTAGCGCTCCCTTCTTCTAACTTATCCTATCCTTCCACTTTATAATGATCTGACAACTAAAATTTACTTCGGATGATCCAATGGTCGAGGATTTATTTTGTCTCTCTGACTCTCCGGATTTTGGGGATTTCAAATCTCAAACTGATGCTTTGGATCAAACGGCCCAGATCCACTTTGGATGATCTAATGCTTGAGATATTCTTCGCATTATATGATGACTACGAGCTTCTTCGAATGATCCAATGGTCGAAAATTTATTTCGACTCTTCGAGCTTCGGGTATTTAAAATCCCAAACTGAAACTCTCGAAGTGATTTCTCCGGAGCGTAACGTCCTCACATATTTAGACCCAAAACAAATGTCATTCGTTGATCAAGATATTAGATCAATGGTTCGATCTGTCTGTGATGAATATTTTCCTTGGATTAAATCCAACGGCTCTCCATCTGTGCTTATCCTATCCTCCCATTTATTTCGATTCAATGACTGAAAAAAATTTGGGTGATCGAGATCTCAAATCTTAGCCCTTCCTTGTCATGTCCTTCCATTAATTCAATCCAACAGTTTTTGGTCCTCTAGATCAGTGATCCAATGGCCACTTTCTTTCTTCCTCCTGAGCTTCTAATCTCTCTGACTTAGAAGTTTTTCTAAGTGTTCACGGGTCTCGACCTTTTCTCCTCCTGCAAGTCCATCTCTTGGACCTCGTTTGAACTTCTGGACCTCTATCTCTTTTGAGATTTCTCGTCTTCTACACTCTCGAGGTTTGTTTCGTTGTTGTTCTTTCCATCAATGACAAGCACACACTTCCTATAAAACATGCCAACAATATCTCCCTTTGGCATTGATGGCAACCCTGAAAGGTTGCACTGTTCTTCTTAGACCTCCAACTGTAGCATCTAGGTCACACCGTTTCTCCCCCTTTGACATCAATTTCAAAGAAAACATGCTCCCCCTGAGTTGTTGCAGTAATTTTCGGAGGTATCAGATATTTTATCAACACATACTCCCCCTGACAGGATGGACTCTCTTAGGTGAGAGAAGGGATGACACCCAACTTCTGACGGAGATATTCAAATGGTGTCTTGGCTAGGTGTTTAGTAAAGATGTCTGCAATTTGTTCTATGGAAGGAATATAATTCAGTTGAACAACTTTGTTTGTAACCTTCTCTTTGAGAAAATGATACTTTATTGGTATATGCTTCGTCTTTGAATGGAGAACAGGATTTTTGGAGACACTAATTGAACTGGTGTTATCACAAGGAAGTGGAATTGGATCATTATAAGTTATCTTCAAATCTGCAAGAGTTTGTAACGTCTAAAAAATCTGAGCGCAACAAGTAGCAACAAAAATGTACTATGCCTCTGTAGTTGATAATGAAATAGATCCATGCTTCTTAATAAGCCATGATAATAATGAGTCACCTAAGAAGAATGCACCTCCACTGGTTTTCTTTCGCTCATCTAAACAATTTGCTCAATTAACATTTGAATATGTAGTTAATTGAAATTTTTTATTTCTAGGATACCAGATACCATAAGTCATTGTACCCTTCAAATATTTGAATATCCTCTTGATAGTTTCTAAATGAATTTGTTTAGGAGTAGACTGAAAACGAGCTACCATTCCAATAGCTTGCCTTATATTAGGATGGGATGTTGTGATGTACAAAAGACTGCCTATCATTGATTGATATGTTCTTTGATCAACATCAGGTGAAATATCATCTTTATGATCTTGAAACCAACCACCATAGGTGTGCTCACGGATGTAGAATATTCCATCTGAAATATCTTTAACATCTCTTTCAAATACTTTCCTTGAGATATAAATATCCCTGCATAACTCTGATTGATTCGTAAACCAAGAAAATATGACATTTCTCCTATCATGGACATCTCAAACTCAATTTGTATTGAATTAGAAAACCACTGAACTAAAGAGTCATTAATGCATCCAAAAATAATGTCATCTACATAAACCAAAACAACTAATAAATCATCACCTTCAGACTTAATGTATATATTGTTGTCAACAAAACCCTTCTTGAACCCTTTGTCCTGTAGAAATTTTTCCAGTCTATAATATCTGGCTCGTGGTGCCTGTTTCAGTCCATATAATGCCTTTTTCAACTTACATACATAGTCAAGATTATCTGTCAATGAAAATCCTTCAGGTTTCTCCATGTATACATCTTCTTCTAGGTCTCCATTAAGAAAAGATGACTTAACATCCATATGATAAACTTTAAAGTTCTTATGACCTACATAGGCAAGAAACATTCTGATGGCTTCCAATATTTCCACCGGTGAAAATATTTCATCAAAATGTTGTCCTTCAACTTGTGCATACCCCTTATAGACCAATCTAGCTTTATTCCTAACAATTTTTCCTTGTTCATTCATTTTATTCTTAAACACCCATTTGGAGCCAATTACATTCCTATCTATAGATCTAGGAACAAGTTCCCAAGTATTCTTCTTCTCGATCTGATCCAGTTCCTCATTCATTGATTTTAACCAATTTACATATTCACTGGCTTCATTAAATTTCTTAGGTTCTGTAACACACCCACGACGGGGCATAAATAAAAAAAAATTATTTTTCCTCAATTAGTCGAATCCTCCATCCATGGTCTCTAATCCTGGCCAATGGACCTTCAAAATTCTCAAGCTGAAGAAGTTCTTTGGTTCCCTACTAGAATATATAAGAAATCGATCCACGGGTCTTTGCGATACTTCACACGTGCGAACTATCACCAGGCACAATCCCCCTCCACGTGACCACTACCCATGACCACAAGCCTAACTAAAAGGTGCGTCATGAAATCATGTATCAGGTCCTTGCGTGTGAGTCACTTCGACTCTCCCAATCTTCGATCTCCTGATAGGGATATAACACTTGCTAGCTCCTCCTTCATATGACCACTGAATGTGACTCAGACTCAACCTCAAGTGCTTATCAGGAATTCATGTTTCACGAAGTTGGAGGGTCACTCACCTCCCTTCTCTCGATATCCGAAATGTTGATATCTCCTCGCCACATATCAATGGTCCCGATTCTTCCATGATATGATGGTCCATATCATGTCGGGATTTCACGTATTAGAACTCCCAATATGACTCACCTTCATTCTCCTGACTCCCGAAATACCGATTTCCCGATCGAAGAATCCTCTAGGTGCTAGCTCCTCTCGCTAGGCTCCTTTGATTGAGACGTTGGGCGATAACTTGGGGCACAACTACCAAGCGCTTCGAGAATTCATGTTTCATGTCTCCCAAGGGCAGTTCACTTCTCCTCTCTGAAGTTTGATATGCGAACTCCCTTCAAGACCCAATCTATGGTCCACACCCTCCCTTTGATCAACGACTGTGATCAAATCATGAGTTCTTACGACTCCTATATTTGACTTCTCGAGTTGTTAGTCAGTGAAATGTTGATCTATCGCCATGCGTCCCTTCTTAATGAATGACTAGGATCCTTTCATGAACTCAGACTTCACGAGTTCACTCTCTTTTGTAACTCCAAAAAGGTTAAATCTCGTGCACTTTCCTCTAGATCCAATGGTTGTTGGTTCGTGTGCTCAGACCTAACCGCTAATATATGATATCCTCTATGCTCATTCCTCGTCGTCTGGAATATGATATGATGATCCAAGTGGGTCCCGATAGATCCTGGGATCTTGGCCCAGATCACATCGCAATTTCAGATTTTGGAGGTTTAGTTGCACCAACGCGCGATTCTCGCGTCATGCGAACTCCAAAATCACTGATCTGACGGTCGATGTGGGTCTTGATAGATCCTTAGATCTACAATCCATATCACATCACGATTTTAGGTTTCATAATTCAAAGGATCCATCCCTTTCACGACGATTATCAACATTCATCGAACCTACGAAGGTTGAAGAAGTCGATGTGCTAACACTTGCGTTCCTTCCTCAAATCTAACAGCTGTGACAGACCTCAGATCTTCCCAAATGGATCTTGTCTGTTCAACTTCAAAATGAAAGGATTCTCCCTTTTTATACTTGAATTCCTCGCTATCCCTCCTGAGCTTCTTCATTTATGAAGGATTTAAGAGTGTTACGCTCTTTCTCCTAGACTTAACACTTAGAAGAATTTCTACGTACCCCTTGCGCTCATTCATCAAGTCTAGAAATTAAGTGGTTCTTGGTTTCTTCTCACCTCGCAGATAGCCTATGCATATCTGCACTACCTCTCTTGAGTGTAACAAACTCCATCCTTCAAGGGACTTAGAATGACTAGGAGGGTCAACACGCGTTCATGAAACTGTGTCCAAGGTCGACAAACATACAGTTCGTGATTCCAGCTTAAGACACCACAAGACAAAATAAATTACAAGTATAAAACATGTCCTATCCATATGATTTCCTACTTGCCTAATTTCACATTCAGGCAGATACAAAGAAGGAAATACAGTATAAATCATTAAGCAAACATAACCATCCCTACAACATTCATAGTATATCCAACTTTAACTCACAGTACCACTTAAATACACAAGATATGTGATTACTTATCTATTACAAGTGGTATCCAACTAAATTAATGTGGGTGTTCTTCCTTCCACCCTACCATAGGCTTAGAGGCATTCATTCTTAGCACTTTGGCCACCCCTGTTCCAAGCCATGATATCACCAGGGAACTCTCGCAGTTCTCAACGATTCTTTCTCTGTTCAATTTCTGCTAGGGTTCTGTTTTATGCAACTTTAAGAGATTTCTCTCTATTATGTCCTCGATGAGGTTTATCAAATGCTCACTCAACATCAAGCTCACAGCCTTCTATTCATTATCCCCCAGAGAGCTTTGTGCATCTCCCTTAATATCTTGCGCTCTCTTCTGGTTGTCTGTGTGTATCTATATTACCTTTCTTCTTTTTGGAAGGTTTTCGACCTATCACGTTCCTTCAGTCAGAAGGAAGCTCAAGTCTGCAGGTCTCTGTGGTACTTTGGGATGACATTCGACAGCTTGAACATTCTTCCATTCATGGGGGTGGTTGATAATTCAACCACTGGTCCTTTCTTCATTAATTGATTTCTCTCCTTGGATCCGAAGGAGGTTTGTCATCCTCATCAAGGGAAATTTGGGGTTATTTGGTATAATGAACCCTCTCATATAATTTTCACATTCTTCCTCTAGTGATATCATGGCCAGTACTTTCAAGGCTTCACCCCCACAGTCAATTATTGGAAACTCAAACAATAATACATTTACACTGTTCCCATGCCACAACATAGTAATCCTATTTTATGATTAATTACAACCTAGGAGAAATAGGGTGTTACAAGTTCCACCATGGATATGAAGGCTATATGTGATTGTTCAGTGTCTTTGATTATCCTTCTCCTGGTTTGTACACCTTTTCCTTTCGCACCAATTATCTGACTTGCAGGACGATTCTTTTGAGTAATTCTGGAGGAAGGATTTGATGTTGTCTGCTTATTTGAGTCTACCTGAGTATTTGTATATTCATCTGACTCAGAGTCTTCGTTTTCTAATTCTTGGACCTGTTCATCTTCAACTTCAACTATATCCTATGTTGTTGATTCAACACTGCTTACATCTCGTACCAGGATCTCTTCATCAACTTTTATGTCAATTCAATCAACAAATTTATGCAGCCTCTTATTATAACATTTGTATCCTTTACTATTTGTAGCATACCCTAAGAAGATACCTTCATCATCCCTATCATCATATTTTCCAAGATTTTCATCATTATTTTGATATAACACTTACTCCCAAAAACTTTAAAATGCTTGATTGAAGCAGGTCTTCCAAACCGCAGTTCATAAGGAGTCTTGTCACTTTGTGGCCTGAGATGAGATTTGTTAGGAATATGTATTGTTGTATGAATTGCTTCTAACCAATATGTTTGAGGAATATTCCTTTCATTCATCATTCATCTTGCCATCTACTGAACTGATATATTTTGTCTCTCAACTACTCCATTTTGCTGTGGAGTCCCTCGAATAGTATACTCTCTTTTGAGCCCATGTTTATCACAAAAATCTTTGAAGTCCCTTGAACTAAACTCTCCTCCTCTATCAGACCTTACTGCCTCCAGTATTTTTCCTGTTTGATTCTCAATCAGAGCCTTAAACACTTTGAACTTTTCAAATGCTTCAGATTTTTATTTCAGAAAGGAAACACATGTAAGTCTAGAAAAATCATCAATAATCAACATGAAGTAATTTTCTTTTCTTGTTCCTTCCTTCCTTGATGGTCCACATAATTCCACATGTATTAACTAAAGCGGTTTCTATGTTGATGCAAAGTTCTTAGATTTAAACTGTGTCCGGGTAAGCTTTCCTATTTGGCAAGGTTTACATATATAATCATATGGCTTTGATATCTTTGGAAGATCTTTTACTGCCCCACTATTTCTAAGTTTTATAGATGCTCAAAATTTAGGTGTCCAAGTCTCCTATGCCATAACCAACTTTCATCATACTTGATTAAGTGACATTCTTCTTTTTCGTCTTTCAAAATATAGACATTGTTTTCTGTCCTTATGCCTTTAGCCACCACTTGCCCTGAGTTTACAGACTTTATCTTACAATATTTAGAAGTAAACACCACTTCACATCCTCTTTTATACATTAGACTTACACTGAGAAAATTATGTTTCAACCCATCTACAAGCAGAACATCCTGGGATTTTCCTTTTCCATTACTCAAACTCACCATCCCTTTACCCTTGATTTTACCTGGTTCATCATTTCCAAAGGTCACATTTCCTGTTTTTCTTTTACTTATAGACAGAAACTTATCCTTGTCTCTAGTCATGTGCTTGGAACATCCACTGTCTATATACCATGGGTTCTTTTGTTTTTGAGATTAAAGTACTAGACCACATTTTTCACTATCTTTATTTTTCCATGTGCTAGCATTTCTAGCTAAGGGTTTTATCCTTGGATTTGCTTTGTAATTATTCAGATGGCAGTTTGCAGCTTTGTGGCCGAAGTTATGACAGTTATAACATTCGAGCTCATTATTCAATAGGTCAAAGTGATTGGTGCAACTTTGTCTACTCATTGGTTGTTTAGTTCTATGTTGCAAAGATTGTTTATTTCTGGATCTCCTCAGTTGCATGTAACTAAACTTAATTTGACGATTTGCAATCTTATGACAAAAATTAGAGCAGTAAAAACAGTAACCATGGAATAAATTTTGGTACTTGAAGGATGTCCTTATTCTTGAAATTTGTTGCTCCATATTTTAATATCTTTGTTTTTTTTATCATGGATCATCTTGTCTTTATTAGCTTTTGGTGGCAGAGAACTCACATGGTCTAATTGTCTGATGACTTGGAACTTGATCATATTTACTGGCTCTTTGCTTTCTGTTTGTTTGCTGCTTGAACCACTTACATATCCTAAACCAGTCTTTAACATGGGAGATCTGTGTTTGCTCATAATGTCATTTAGTTCTGTTGAGGCTTTAATGCTTGGAAGATTTTGGAGATACAATGCTTTAAACTTCTCCATCTCTTTTCTGGTTTTTACTACCTATTCTTCCAAGGCTTCACATATTTCCTTCTTATTTGATAATTGTTGTTTCATAGTTTCCTCTATTTTATTTGCCTCTTCTAACTCCACTTTTAGCAGGGCAAAGTCTTCATCGGGTTTTTTACCATTCTTTTCAAATTGCATCAACAATTTTTTTTGTTTTCTCTTCTTAAGTCTAAGTATGTCAATCTCTTATAAAGAACTGATTATTTTTCCTTCCATATCAACCACAACTTCTTCATCATTAACATCACTTCCTGTGATTTTATTCTCATAATCCTCTTTGATCATAAGCACAAATTCATTAACCTTATCTTCAAAGGAAGAGTCACTATCTATGTCTTCTGAAGAGTCATCATTGTTTACACATAAACTTTTATTTTTACCAAACCTCTTAGATTTGTACTTCTCTTCACCTTCAGAGTTCTGGTCCTTCTTCTTATGTGGACACTTAGATGAAAAGTGAACTATCTTTCCACAACTAAAACATTTGAAGGGAAACTTGCCTTGGTATTTTCCTGATCCTTTCTTTGGTCTTCTCACAAATTTTTCTTCAATTTCATTAGGCTCAGAATCCTCATTCTTATCTTCTTTAAATGATGCTTTTCTAGAGGTGGGTTTATCCTTACTAATCCTCATTTCATAAGAAATTAGAGTTCCTAGAAGTTGATCAATAGACAAAGTCTTAAGATCAGTCAGTTATTCTATTGTAGAAACTTTTGGATTAAATCTATTTGGTAGAGATCTTAAAATCTTTTGAACTAAAAAAATGTCTTCAATCTTCTCACCAAGACCCTTCATGGCATTCACAAGCTCCTCAACTCTTAAGAAAAAATTATTAATTGTTTCATCCTCATTCATTTTTTGTTGTTCAAACTGTAATCTGTAGGTTTTAAGCTTGGCATCCCTTACCTTCTCATTACCTTCATAAATGCTAATGAGTTTGTCCCACATTTATTTGGAAGATTCTAAGTGCATAAATTTTACAAATTCTTCTTCTGCAAGCCCACTCAGAATAGCATTCATAGCCTTAGTGTTGAAGCTGAATTCTAGCTTGTCATCCTTATTAGCTAGTAAAACTGGCTTTACATAACCAATCTCTACCACATCCCACACATCTTCACCTAAAGCCATTATGTAGGTTCTCATCCTAACTTTCCATAAGGCAAAGTTTGTTCCATTGAACAAGGGGGCCTTATTGGTTTAAGTTCCTTCGTGACTTGTCATGTTTAAGCTTACTAATATACCTTTAAATAAAAGGAACCCACTCTGATACCAATTGTTGGAAATACTAAGACAACTGAGAGGGGGGGTGAATAAGTTGTTACTATGATTAAACAATTTTATGCCTATTAAAATGTTATTAACCTTCTTCAAGTGATCATCAAGATTATGCAAGTCATGAAAAATAGAAATAATAAACATCAATCACACACATGATATACACAGAGACATATATTCATGAGGAAACCCATAAAGGGAGAAAACCTCTTCTTCTTGGAATGATAGGCAGTCTTTTAATTTTTGTACATCATCTTTCTTTGAGAACCAACTCAAAATGAGGCTACAACCTCTTCTTTAGCAAGATGCAACTTGCTGAGAGCACCAAATCTCTAGTTTCTCTAGCACCCACTAGAAGGAAGCACCAACTCCCTGAGTGTTCTAGCACCAACTGGATGGAAGCACCAACTTGCAGTCACACAGGCACCAACCTGTATAACAGAGAACAATGGTTCTCCCTTGCACCACCCTATCACCCTGGTTTTTATGGCTGGAACCAGATGGAAGCTACAACTCCATGTGTTTAAGCATGCACTTGAAACTCTGAGGACAACAGTCCTCCCTAGCACCACCCTACCATCGTGTTTTCTAAAACTTTGCTTGAATAATACTTTACAATAATACAGACATTTCAACGTTTACCAATTCTTCTTTGTTCTCCAATTCTAGTTTGGTTCTGTCTGTTCATGCTCGGCTCCACTTGTTGTTTCTTTCCATCTGCTCTTCCTTTGTTCTTCTCATGCTCTTAGGTTCTCGTACAGTCTGTTGTTTTCACCATTTCTGCTCTGTCCACCTTGTGTTCTTCATCTCTTCATCTCTCACACTTTGTTCATGCTCTCTACTTGATTACATATAGTTCAACTTGTTTTATAGAGAAACAACAGCCTTCCTCTGTCTCGGCATATTTATTTTATTCATTCTCTCATCATCCATTACACTCTACATCTCCAACACTCAATGTCGGGAATCTCACAATTCTCAAGAGCCATGATTCCAATGCTCAGTAGAAATGATTCATCCGCTTTGGAACAATGATTCAGTTAGTGTAACTGAATTGTAACTGATCAAGAAATCATGAGATGAAACAAAAACCCTTCGATCAGATTTGGTTTGATCAACATCTTTGGATTATACTCTGAGGTGGATCTTGGCAGCGTTATCTTGTTCCCCTATCTTCCGCTGATGTGACCATGGTTGATTCTATCATGTGACGATACGATTGTAGGTGTGGCCACAAAAAATTAAGACACAAGCATGTTCTGGCCCCACAATGCGACGAGACCATTAATATCACGATCTTGACGGTGCTCCTGAACTGACGGTTCATATCTATCCACTCAATTCTGTGGATCATATCTACCCTTCCTAAATCAACGGCTAAGATTTACTTCGTGATTTAGGCTTCGAAAGTTTCAAATCTCATACCTCGCTTTTCCCATACACCAAACTTCTAGAGTTGACAAACCATTGACACGTGTCCCTCTCGGATCAATGGTCCTCGTTCACTTTGGGAGTTTGACCTTTCAACCAGTTCAACGGTTATGCAGTCCCTTTCTCGATCAACGGTTTATTTCACAAAAAAAAATCAATGGTTAGATTTGATCCTTACACTCATCCTTTCATTGTTCAATCCGACGGCTAGGACTTAATCAAACATTGATATGGATGATTGTCAGAACTTCTCCCTTTGAAACTTCGAGATTTCAACTTTTCAAACTTACACTATCCTTCCACTGTACTATGATCAACGATTGAGAATACACCCGAAGTGATCTTTCAGAATGGATGACTCGTGTCCTTGCTGACGTGGTCTTCCACGTGTCCTTGCTAAGGTAGTCTGCTGACGTGGGTGAGATGTGTAGGTAGAGTAGTGGAGTGTGATGTCAGAGCGCGGAGGTGGTATGTATGAGTGGTTTGGTGGTTTACTCGGAGTAGGTGGTAAGTGGTAATGAGTAAGGGGGGTCCGTGTTAATAGGAAGGTGACACATATGAGGGCCCCACATGGAAAATACAACCAACTCGGACCCCCCCTAGTTAAAGACAGAAAGTTTGGGGGGTCCAATATTCCCTATTGATCGTAGATACGAGATCTCGATTATCAGTCATTGAGATTAGTGCGCCCTTATTCTAACTTATCCTATCCTTCCACTTTAGAATGATCTGATGACTGAAATTTACTTCGGATGATCTGACGGTCGAGGATTTATTTCTCCTCTCCGGATCTCCGAACTTCGTTGATTTCAAATATCAAACTGATAGTCTGGATCAGACGGCCTAGATCCACTTCAGATGATCTGATGCTTAGATCTTCTTCGGAAGATCTGATGGTTGTGATCTTCTTCGGATGATCTGACGGTCGAGAATTTATTTCGGATTTCCTACTCTCTGGGCTTCAGGTATTTCAAATCTCAAACTGAAACTGTCAAAGTGATTTCTCTGGAGCGTAACCTCCTCACATTTTTAGACCCAAAACGCATGTCGTTCGTTGATCAAGATATTATATCAACGGATCGATCTGTATATGATGAAACTTTGCCTTGGATTAAATCCAATGACTCTCCATCTTTTATTATCCTATGCTCCCATTTATTTCGATCTGACGACTGACGAAAATTCAGGCGATCGAGATCTCAGATCTCAGCCCTTTCTTATCATGTCCATCCATTAATTCAATCCGATGGTTGTTGGTCCTCTGGATTGGTGATCCAACGACCACCATCTCTCTTCCTAATGAGCTTCTGATCTCTTCGACTTAGAATTTTTTTTAAGTGTTCATGTGTCTCGACTTTTGCTCCTCCTGTGAGTCTGTCTCTTGGACCTCGTCTTCACTTCTAGACTGCTATCTCTTTTGATCTTTCTCGTCTTTTGCACTCTTGAGGTTTGGTTCATTTTCATTCTTGCCATCAATGACAAGAACGCACTTCCTGTAAAACATGCCAACACTTCTGTGCCTCAAACAAACTTCTAAGGAAGGAGTTATGACCTCTGGAAGAAATCTAGTGGCGATATTTTTACCCTTACTATTTTGGTTGTAACTTTTTCATATGAGATTTGTTTTGGGAACATTTCATCTCATTATAAATATCTCCTCTAGCTCTTTTATTTGAGATTTAAAGATAGAGAGTACCTTGGTACACTCTATTTTTGGGGGTTTTGATTGGCTAAAAACATCGTTTAGGGCCTCAAAATCACCCAACATATTAAAGACATTAAAAAACCACAAAATTTCACATAAAATTGATTTTTTTATTGTTATAACAACCTTTAAATGATCTCAATCGCTAATCTCAAATCTGGGTGAAATATGATTCTTTGATCTAGCTCTATTGTCCATCAATGACCAATGTTCTCCTTTGGTGCACACAACACCTTTCCCAACCTGCCGACCCAACC
Organism: Picea engelmannii; assembly: GCA_009831015.1. Lineage (NCBI taxonomy): Eukaryota > Viridiplantae > Streptophyta > Pinopsida > Pinales > Pinaceae > Picea > Picea engelmannii. The sequence continues at coordinate 270,769 of ML797756.1, forward strand.
ATTGACCATTGACCCATTTCCTTGGAAACTACTTCACACACAATGCTAAATCGGTTGATACGACCATCAATCATCGGTAGTTGGTGATTTCCATTTGAGAATGGAACTCCTCATTAATTTGGATGATGCCCGACCATCGTCCCATCAGTCGTCGATCATCCTCGTTGATTGAAAAAACACTTCCCTAGTTTGGTTGACCCAATTATCGACCATTGGCCACTTCTGGGATGATCTGGCAATTGTTGACATGGCATGAATTGTCATCCTGATATGCTAACTTGGTTGATGTGGCATGCCACATGGATGTTGATGTGGCATGAAACACCATCACCCTCTTTTCTCCATCGTCCTTCAACATATTCTCTTGAACAACCCGAACACCTTGTCAAATTCTATCAACGCCCAACCATTGGCACATCAACCATCAACGATTTCTCTTCTACATTAAAAAACACTTTATTGATTTTAGCTGACACCCGATCATCTGGCCATCGACGATTTCTCTTAGAAAATAAAAATAGTTCGATGAATCTGGTTGACCCCTGACCATAGATGATTTCTTTTGTTCGAATGATCTCTTTGCCACTTTGGTTGACCCGACCATCGACCATTGTCCATTTCTCTTGGTGATTTCCAACACTTATAAAATTTTGAAAATCAGGTGAATCTGGGTCGTCGACCTCTCACTCGAGATGATCTTGGTCGTCGATTATACTCTAACCTCTCAACTGCCAAAATGAATATACAAAATTGATCTTCTCCACTTGAAAACCAATGAAATTAAATCCTAGTCATTGACCTACTCAACCTTTCAAAATGACCAGAAAATTATGAATTTTTAAATTTATTAAAGTGAATCTCGACCGTCAATCTCAAGATCAAACACGATCTTGGATGTTGATTCCTAAACTTCTTCCTAGCACTATAGATGACCATTAAAATGTAAATTTTTACCTTTCCAAGTCAAATTCCTCTATGCAACTTGCATATTTACTTTATTAAATTTCTTAAACAGTTCTAAGTCACTCAAACGCGAATTTTACTCACGAATTTGGGGATTTTTCTCTGGTTTTTCTTTGGTTTTTGCCAAATCCATCACAGTAAAATGTGCAACAATGAATTTTCCAAATTCAAAATTGTCTTGGCCCATACAAACCTGATGTTTGAACCAAATGCTCTAATATCATAATGTGATGTCCCCCAACCCCACTGAGGAACATTACAGTGTAGAAAACTCACAAAAACTAAAACAATTTCTAACTAAGTAATTCCCTGTAGCTTATGAGCTACCAATACAACCAGATTTATATATTGTCTATTACCATTAATTAAATGCATATGCAAAATACTAAAATAGACATGAATGTAGCTTAATAATTCAACACATGATCATATAAATCATTTCCAAACAAACAGAGCTCATGCACAACAATTTAACTCAGAAAAATAATACATCGACAAGATAAAACACTTATCTTTTATAAACAGATGTGAAACCAATTGCTTGGGATGGACGTCCCACCCAGCCATCGAATTTTTGTTCCAAATGTCAACAATAAGTCACCCCCTAGCTGAGGCTAGTAATCCACAAAAGAAGGTGGTCTCTTAGTGTCCACTCACAACTCATGAACTCACAACCTACTGGAAATCTCCTACAACTATCCTGATTTTCCACCAACTCTCTTCTTCTTGACCTGCCCAAGCCAAGGAATGTACCCCTTCACTAATCTCAGTCCCACGAGCATCCCATTCATTTATCAGGGTCTCTCTGGCATAATTAACTAGGAATATCTCTACTGGGAACTCAAGGGAACTCACTGATAGGAAAAACTACCAACAAACAACAAAAGCACTTGTTTTTATAGTGCAAATTACATAGGAGTTCACTCTTTAGGCTTGAAAAATTGCCTCTTCAATATTTAGCTCCAAAATGCTCCAGATATGCTCCATCATGCTCTATAATTATCCTTCCATGGATGCACCAAATGAAACCTTTCTTTCTTTCTCTCTACTTTCTCCTCATGCACAAAAAATCAATAATGAAAAACTATCACCTCCACCCATACATATTTTCCTCTATTTGGTTTTTCTTTCTTGACTCACACACTTCCCCAAGATGATTGTACTCAACCCCCATGTTCCCAATAACTATGGGATGTGACTACTCACACCTACCCTCTTACATTTATTCAATTATTCTCTTTACGAACACTCACCCCAAATAGAATGCATTACATTTGGATGGAGCTAAAAGCCACATGTTTGATTGATACTTTGACTGGACTATGGATTTATTTAAACATATGATATTCCAGAGAACTCCCCAGTTTTTAGAAATTAGAAGGTTTATATACCAATAGAAATTTTAGGAAAAAATTGTTGAATTAATATGCATGGGTAATTCCCCCTTGGACCCCCTCTTGGCCATTCTCTTAGACTCTCCCCTCTCTTGTGGATTAATTCAACCCTAATTTTTTCCATGTCCCCTTAGCAATTGGAATCATATTTTATTATTAAAATATAGAAATACAATTCACATATTACATCTCTTTGTTCATATCCACACATTATATCTATATTAATCATAAATTAAACTGTGGATTATAGTGGGGATGTTATAGAATCATTCAAACATATTTCATGTTTGGAATAGGGAAAAAGGTATCAGTGTAGTCGATGCCTTGTTGAGAAAATCCCTTTGCAACCAAATGATCTAAATGATGCTCAAAAACACCATTAGAGGTAAATTTGGTCCTATAGACCCATTGAAAATTCACAATGTTCTTTCCTTGTGGTCAGAGAACTAATTCCCAAGTGTGATTCTTCGACAAAGAATTTGGTTCTATCTGCATAGCCTGCTCCCATTCAAGTTGAACTTGAGCATCTGAGTAGGTAACATGGTCATAATTTTCAAGTGCACGATTCATCAATGTGACACTGAACTGTTGATTTTGACTTCGATTTTGGTGTCATGAAGAGATATCACCAACATCAGCTCCAACATCTTCAATTTTCTTGGTAGCCCATCAGGGTAGACAATAAAGGGATGTATTTTTTTGCACTGCAAAAGGTTGATTAGAATTCGAAGTAGATTGAGTATAAAAATATGGTGGGTCAATTAAAATAGATATCGATGGACTAATAGACTTGGAGGTTGATGTTCTGGTCGAAATGGGAACAAAGTTAGACTTTCCATCAGAAGAACTGAAAATGAAATAGGAGAACCAAATTCAGAAAAAACATCAAGGTGATAATCCTGTAACAATCCATAGGAGGAATCCAACAACTTGATGCCAAAATACTTCTCATCAAACTCTACATTACATTTGACAAGATCAAATAGTCAATAATCCTTAGACTCTTCTGAGTATCCCATCAAGATGAAATCATGACTCTTTGCATCCAACTTCTTTATACAATCATCATAAATATGATCATAGGAAGCACATCCAAACACATGGAGGTGGCCAACTGAGGGATTCTTTACACACCATCATTTGATTGGAATCGCCGAAGGAACAAATCGAGTTGAGATGCAATTGAGAATATAGTTTGCACAGTATACATCTTCAGCCTAGAAGCAAGGAGGAAAACATTTGTCCTGCAAAAGAATTCTATCCATTTTGAATAACATCCAATTATTGTGTTCTGCAATGCCATTATGTTGAGGCGTATGAGGAACCGACCATTTTCATTTAATACCAAATTGAACCATGTATTCTTCAAAATATTGATTGACATACTAATGACCATTTTCTAATCTCGGGAACTTGATCGGTTGGCCATGTTATCGCACAGTTTGTAGGAAAGGTCCAAAGAGCTTGAGTCAGGGATGGAAACCGGTGTAACAGGAGCTTCCCCACCCACTGTCACCTCGATGGGGAGCTCTTTCTATTTAGGAGGGCAAGTCCAAGGGAGACGTCCCTAAGGCAATCTGGGTTGAAGAAAAGCTAAAGGGTAAAAGACCAAGTCAAGGAAATCCCTTTCACAGATTGTTGCCCAAGAAGAGATAGTCAAAGAGAAAAAATCCACTGAAGATGCACCTGTTTGCGAGACAAGACAAATACAACTGGAATATGTGCTTGCAGTGGGTTAGTACTTCATAAGTATTTTAATACTATCTTTCAAATATATATATATAAGCTAATGATCAAATGCAATTGTTGACGAAGTCAATGATTGCTAAGCAAGGATAAATAACTTGTATCACTTCTTCAACAAAGCATAAGAGGTAATAGCATTCAATGTTTGCAATTAAA
>ML797756.1:277244-301355 GCA_009831015.1 Picea engelmannii
GCTGCTTTTACCCCCTGGGCCTTTAGCCCCTTCTTCCCACAAGACAAGATGTACCCCGGATGGTCATCCTAATGGCCAGACTAGGGGAATGGGATGGATGAGTGGGGTTTTAAGATGAAAAAGCGATAATATGAGGGGAGCGGGCGATGGTTCTGAAAACCCCCTTTGGTGGCTAACCAAAACCCATGAATACCAACTTGCTAAGCTACCCCATCAATTACCCCAACAATGGTCAAGTGGATTAGTGTAAGATCCAAGCAGTTATCCGAAATGAAAGAGATCTAATACATACATAAGAAAGTCATAATGATCAAATATGACACATACCATGATACCTTGGACCAATTACCTCATGGAGAAAGAGCCTTTTCTGAGGCAAGCCCAGGCCGGTAGTGATGGAGGCTGGTACTGCTGACAGGACAAGTCTAGATGAGAAGAAGAAGATGGGTCATCCAGGACCATGCTCAGGTCGCTCCTGCTCTCGGTACTCCATGTCTAGGACCACGTGGGCCTCGAGACATGATCTCCTAGTTATCCCTAGATATCGGGGATAACAGGCCACATTTCTTTTCAATGAAGGATTTAAATGTTTTGAACTTTTCAAATACAAGATTCTTATTCTTTAGAAAATAAACCCAAGAAAAATGAGAGAGATCATCAATTAAAGTCAAGATATGTCGAGGAAAATTCTCAATGACATACTCATTTTTTAGTTTTTCCACTTTCTTAGGAGGATTATAGTCCTACCTAAGCCTAGAACGAATACCATACCTATCTTGAATACCTTACTTAGCCTAACTATTCTTTATCATGTCTATTTTTAGAATTTTCTATTTTTAGCAGGTGACCAAAACCCTAACAGTCTATTTTTGGTATTTTCTATGTTTAGCAGGTCTTCCATGCAGTAGCCACTTGGCAGTGACTAGACCGTGATTAGACAAGTGACATGGAACATAACTTGCACTTGTTATAGATATTAATTACCTCTTAAGGAAGTGCACATTACCCTTCTCACACTTGGTGTTAACTCATTTCACTTATTTAGTGAATTTCCATATTTAGGAAATTCTCACTCAATTAGGACATTAGTTCCATTTTTGGACTCTAGTCTATCTATAGGAGAGTTTTTCTATTTTGGAATTCATGATGACTTCATGTAGATTTCTCACTTGAGTTCACACCCCATATTTTACATTTTCTTATTTTTAGCATCTTTTGACCTTGGTTAATTGTTGTTAGTAGGAGTGGTTTCTTTTCTACTTGAGCATGCACATGGAAACCCCAACCTAGTGCACATTACTCCTCTTGTGGAGAGTATTGTTTATTGTAATCATTCTCAAGGATTAATACATGGTGATTCAAGTTGGTTTCTTAGTCTCTTATGTGTTTGTTAGCATAGGGGCAGACCTGGGGTTCAATGCTCAAGAACGCACCAACAAAACCCTAACTATTAGCCCTTTCAGCAACACCTACAAAGCAAATGAAATCTCACACGAGGTAGAGGCAGGGGTGGTTTCAGGACTCAAGTGTCTGAAACCTTAGCTGGGACACCGATCTATTATTATATCTATTACAATGCACTTAGCATAGATCATTCATCTATATTTAACCCTTATGGTACTTTGTAGATAGCACAGAACATCACAATGAATACTTGGACTAAATATGATTCAGTACTTGGCCAAAAACATAGATTAGATTCAACAGATCAAGCACTAAACATCTTATATACCATATATAACATTCATTCTTTTATCATAAGCACAGAGCATAACTAGATCTACTTAATCGCATCAAGAACTTAGCCAAAAGGAAACAACACTTAGGTCAAATCACAAAGCACATTACACAGAGTTACCATGGTTCACCCCCACCCTGGGAATACGTCCACAAAGTATTCTTCTTTATATTATCTTGGTCAAGTAGTTACAACACGAAGCTTCAATGACCCTTACTTTGCACAAGACAGAAGATCTGCGCAGCTCGCTAGATCCTTCTTCCTTGTGCTCAGCACAAAACCACAACAACTTGCACTTAGCATTCTGATCTCCTTACAATCATGCACAGAGCACTTGCAATACACATCCGACCACACAGGTCCATCTACTGGCACTAAGCCTTTAGCTATACATTTGCACTAAGTTGTCCCCCCTAATTACATTGCCTAAGTATCTATTTATAGATTACAAAATGGGCCTAAACATGGGTAAACCCACGGGCCGACATCCCTTTCCCTTTACATCAACCCAAAAACCCTAAAAGGTACCCAAAAATAGGTCTTGCTTGCTTCGCGTTGCGCTCCATATTTGGCAAACTGTCGCAATCCCAAAATGGTCAAATATGACCAAGTATCCTTCAAAACTTGGTCAAGGGCCAATAGACCCCCAACACTCACCTATGACTCGTCCCGAGTCACTTGGGTCTTTTCAATTCCACCTTGAATGCCTCGATCTTGGCTCAAGCTGATTTGACCTGCTGCAGTGCGACAACCTCTTGCTCAATAAGTTCCTGGATCACTGTGTCATTGAGCGGTCCTTCCAGGCATTGTTCTATAGTGATGACAACCTATTCGAGTTCATCTTCCTGGTTTTGAAGTTCAGCGAACAGTTGGAATGCCTTTTCTTAGATCGACTGAAGCCTTTGGGAGACTTCCATCACTTTACTTTGCAGCGCATGTACCTATTGCTGGGATGTGTGTTGTTCTGGAAACCTCTTCATTCTTTCGACTGGGGTCAAAGTATTTATCTGCGCCTGTAGTGTGTCTGCATGTTGCTTGGCTTCTTGGAGTTGTGCCTCCAATGTGTGCAATTCTAGAATCTCTGCGAGGATTTCATAAGTCTGGGCGCTTCTAGCACTCAATTTCTTGCATTCCAAGGCAAAGGGTTTTAACCGGCCAACTGTGCTTCGAGCAATGGCCTCTCTTAGATCTCTAATTTCCTAAGGGGTCTCGGGCATGATGCAGAGCTCCAGATCCATGATGCACTATTGGATTTGTTGTATTACTTCTTCCAGTTGGGTCACCTACTGTGGAAGACAATCTTCCATATTCACCTCTATGACTATCACAGAGTGCAGTGCTTTGTGAATCCTTTCCTTGACTTCAAGTTGCTCTGCTAACAACTGTGCCTTTTCCTCATCCCACTTCGCTTTCAGGGAAAGATTTTCCTATTTTGCCTCCTATTGTTATAGAAGTGTTGTCTGTGCTTGCATCAAAGCCTGGGTGGCTTGCGCTATGTCTTCTTGAGCTCGTTGAAGGCGAGCTTCGACTTGATCAGCAATCTGGTGTAACAGTGTGGGCTCATCGCCTATTCTTGATGTTTTTCTTATCACGGGTGATGTAGACACTTCTTGGCTGGAATGGAGTTCCTCCTGCACTTCTTTGAGTTCGCCATTGATTCGGTTGAAGAGATCCTCCTTATTTTCTTTCGGCTTTTCTGCGAGCTTGATTGAAACGTCATTCAATGCAGAAATTAAGAAGTCAAAGTCATCAGGGGTAAGGGTAGTTTTAAGCGTGGTCCGAGTAGCCTTATATTTCTTTCGGGAGGAGGGTTTTGGTGGTGTCATCTATATTTTGATGGAGGGATCCTCCTCCTCTTTTGGTGGAGTCACTTTGCCTCTGTTTTGCTCCACTTCTGTACCTCCTAGCTCGTCACCATCACCTCCCTACACAGGTGAGATCGAAGTAGTCTTCGCGGATGTGCTAGGGATATATTCAACTTCGTCATCCTTCTTAGTCCTGCTTGGCCCAGGTGTATCCGGCATAGCTTCAGGGCTTTCCTCATCGGACATATCTTCGGGGTCTGCTGACCATTCATTGGTGATCTCCTTCAAGTCATCCTCTGTCATCTTGTAGTAGGATTGGAGTTGATATTTATGTTCATCACCACGTGCTATAATATAGATGAAGTGGAAATCCACACTAAACTTCATCAAAGGTCTAAACCTATGGAGTGCGTTCGGGGTGATTCGTGGTGTAGAATGAATTGCAGTTTTTAGTTGGTTGAAGTAGGTGTGGAAGATAGCGTTAGACTTCCACTGCTTGTTCATGTCACTGGAGTACCACAACGTACAGAAATTCACGGCTAGTGGTTCGAAAGGTTCGATCTTCGGTAAAGTGGCTCCCTCTGGCATCTCCCAAGTGATGAAAGATATGAGTATGAGTAGCCAACTAAAGTGGAACTCATACCCTTGGTATTGCGTTCCTCTGCAATCCAGCTCTAACTGGTTGACGAGATATTGTGCCCAATTCATCTGTAGTCCCTCGGTGCACTTCCCTGCAAGGTCAACTACGAAGCCAGTCACCTGTGTTGGTATGTTCTTACGAAATAGTTTGCCCGCGATCAAATGACATGCAAGGCGCACTGTGTCGCTCTGGATGGAGGCTACCTTGTAGCTTCGCGTGCCCTTCTCTACATTGCCATAAGTTTCCTTTATCCGTTGTGCTAGTGCTCGGTCGAAGGTCTTGCCTGGGTAAAAGTCCTATGGGTCAGGGCCTTGCGTGCTAAGTCCTATGATCCGATTGATCAGATTTGGATCCACAGTAATGTGGCGGTCCAACCATAAATATCCGTCGTGATAGCAAGACAACAACAACTTGACGCATGCATTGACTTCCTTCTGTCTACCGAAGTGAGGGATCTTTATTACGTTGAGTAGTGTGGAATGCATGAGGTTTTGGGTCCAGGACTGTGGGACAATCTTAGGATTATGGCCTTTGGTCTTAGTTAAGTATTTATGCAGAACCAAGTACATGTTGTAGGTTTTGCGATCTCCAAGGTTAAAATCATTGAATTTTAGTGCTGCGAGCTTATCCTGGTCAGCACGCACTACGCGCACTCCTTTTAGAAGATACGCGGTGATCAAGTTGTACTCAAAGTCTATGGGTACACTATCGCATTTAATCTTGCCGCTCAAAGGTGGGATGTAAACCGGAAAAATGCACGGGATCAGCTTGGCATTTGCAATATCATCTCTGTGCTTTGTTCTTGTCTTGGTCGTGGTTCTGGAAGGTCCTACGCCGTGAGCAGTGGAGGGAGAAGCTTGGACTCCTCCTGATGATGATGCTTGCACACCTGTAGACATCCTTCTCTCTGACATGACTCTCTCAGCCATTAGGTCAGTCAAAACTTCTTCAACTACTTTCTCAACAACACTGAGCTCGTCTGACATAGAAGCTTGGGTCCACTAGCTCAGGTGTGAAAATGACATCTAAGATTACGATGAATAGTAAGGAAACAAGGCAATGATCACAGGGTGAAGTAATATCAAGGTTCAAGCTCAAATTATCACTTAGCAAAAGTATGCACGATGCGTGGCGGGACAGACTAAGTAGGGAAACTTAGCAACGATTTGCTTCCAATGGATATGGGGCATGCATTAACTTTGTTCTATTCATTCTAGTGTTGTTCAATGGTCTAGTGGGAACCCATAATTTATTTTCTACCCATTCAGGGTGGAATTCGAATGGGTATATCGATCCAACGACTATATTACTGCGCCATGGCGAAGTGCCAGATGTCGTTGTTCTGATATCTCAGCGAAGCTCAATTCTTGTAATGTTTCCTTCTGCAGGGTTCCTTCTAGAGTCGTATGTAGATTTCTGATTTTGGACCTCTTATTACTTAGCTTTCTATCCTTTTTCCCAGTGAGCTTAGTCTTGGTCACCCTCTTTCCATTCTGAATCTTATCGTCTCTTGACATAGTCACTTCGCGTTGCCTAGGATCTTTCCTCGGATCCAAGGGTGATACTCCTTCATCATATGGGTTAGATATTTCGGTCTTCTGGGGTTCCTCTAATGCTCTTATAGCTTCGAAATCCAGGTTCCTGGTGTTTAACAACAGAGATTTGTTCTCTTGTTCCTCCATCAAGTAGGCAATCCTTCTAGTTATAAATTCCATGAGTTCTTGCTTCTTCTGTTTTAGGGCTTCCTTTTCTTCTTTCCACTGGATCTAGTGTTTTTCAATCCAAATATTTCCTAGAAAATATGGAAATGGGGAATGGTCCTCAATAAATCTAATGAATTTGAACTCTTCCTCTGTCGAAGTTCCATGGGTATTCATAGCTATCTGGGTAATTCTGCCACATAGGGTTACCATTTTTCCTTTAAATAATTTGATATTTCCTAGTGAAGGAACCAGATCAAGCCTTCCTAGGGTTTCCCAAGTTATTTCCATCATAATATTGATCGGTGTTCCCTCATCCAGGGCACAGTCAATGTCAAAGTCTCCTATTCTTACTTCGATTTTCTCTTGTTCTTCAAATATTTCTAACAAACTGACATCCTTATGATCATCTAGGGTTTCTTTTATTTTCAGTAACATGATCTCTAATTCTTTCTGGGGTTCTTCCATAATTTTAGTCTCTTGATCTCCTTCAAAGTTTGCTTGTTCCATATTCAGTTTTTCAAGTCTAGCAATCATTCTAGGGAAATCCAATACTTCATGGTCCATAGCTTTACAACAGAGGCAACTAGGGTTTCTCCCAGGGCATTCCTTAGCAAGATGGCCTGGTCTTCTGCAACTGTAACAAGAGTTAATCCTCTCTTTGTCTTCAATGGTCCCCAACTCTTCTTGTACTACGCACTAGGGTCATAATGGCTGGCCTGCAAAAATTTCTTTCTAGGATACTGCACCCACTTGTTAGTCCAGACATTCTTTCTATGCATAGGTATAACATATCTATCGTTATACTTATCATATCTATTCATATCAAAATTTCTTTCATCTATTAATTCCCTAGTTTTTAAGCCTTGACAGAATCTATCAAACATACCTAGATCCATGTTCTAGAAACAAAAAATTTCACTTATCTACAGAGCACAAAGATTCCAGATCTAAGAACTTTTGACTATTCTTACCTTTATTAGAGCACATCACTTACAGATCTTACCTCTCTTCTGCAAATCTGACTTCTTTTGTTTCAGAAATTTCCACTTTTACTTTTCTTAGAGAACAGAGCATTCAAATCTCGCTTCTTTTCTTCGGATCTGATCTTCCTTTCTTCAGATCTGACCTTATTCCTGGTACAAAGTTGCACAGGCCGAGTAAAACGCTGCGCACTAGGGAAATAGATCTACGCACGGAGCTTTCTTTTGCACAACGTTTCTTTTTTCTCAGTTCCCAACAATCACAGTTTCAGGTCCCAACAACAGAACCATTTGTTGGCACAGGGGCAGACCCAGGGTTCAATGTTGAAGAGTGCACCAACAAAACCCTAACCACCAGCCCTTTCAGCAACACCTGCGAAGCAGATGAAGTCTCACCTGAGGTAGAGGCAGGGGTGGTTTCAGGACTCAAGTGTTTGAAACCTTAGTTGGGACACCGATCTGTGATTATATATATTACAAGGCATTTAGCGTAGATCATTCATCTATATTTAACCCTTATGGTACTTTGTAGATAGCATATAACATTGCAATGAATACTTGGACTAAATATGATTCAATACTTGGCCACAAACATAGATTAGATTCAATAGATCAAGCACTAAATATCTTATATATCAGATCTAACATTCATTCTTTTATCATAAGCAAAGAGCATAACTAGATCTACTTAATCGCAGCAAGCACTTAGCCGAAAGGAAACAACACTTAGGTCAAAGCACAAAGCATATTACACCGAGTTACCGTGGTTCACCCCCACCCTAGGGATACGTCCACAAAATCTTCTTCTTTATATTATCTCGGTCAAGCAGTTACAACACGGAGCTTCAATGACCCTTACTTCGCATAGGACAAAAGATCTGCACATCTCACTAGATCCTTCTTCCTTGGGCTTAGCATAAAACCACAATAACTTGCACTTAGCATTCCGATCTCCTTACAATCATGCACAGATCACTTGCAAGACATATCCGATCACATAGGTCTAGCTACTAGCACTAAGCCTTTAGCTATACATTTGTACTAAGTTGTCCCCCCTACTTACATTGCCTACGTATCTATTTATAGATTACAAAATGGACCTAAACGTGGGTAAACCCATAGGCTGACATCCCTTTCCCTTTACATAACCCAAAACCCTAAAAGGTACTAAAAAATAGGTCTTTCTTTCTTCGCGTTGTGCTCCATCTTTGGAAAGCTATCGCAGTCCCAAAATGGTCAAATATGACCAAGTATCCTTCAAAACTTGGTCAAGGGCCAACAATGTGAATATTGATTCTATTTTTCTCTCTCCTCTCTCTCTCTTTTGCAATTAGATAGTGTAGTATTTCCTTCTCACAATTAGGTCTTGGATTATGGTTTAATACTACATGTTATCAGATCCATTATTGTGAGGGAGTATTCAATTGTATTGCAATTTTATAGATCATATTGGAAATCCCACAAAGAACCATGGATCAACCATCTTCTTCAGTGGTATTGAAACCCTTCAACTACTTTGAGTGGAAGCTCAAGACAGATATTCTACTTCACATAAAGGGTTTGTATAGGGTCACCATGGAAACTAAGGATGAGATTACTTCAGCCATAGGGAAATAAAAATACTTCAATTGAATGGATGAAGCCTATGGGATTTTGTTCTTTAGCATCTCTTTGGATATCCTTTTCCATGTTGATACTTGCAAGACTCCTAATGATGTTTGGACAAAGTTGAAGGATTTTCTATGAAAGTAAGACAATCTAAGAGGTCATCATCTGGAGAATGATCTCCATGAATTGAATCCAAGAGATCTTGAGAACCTACATGACTACTTCTGTAAGTTTAAAACTTTTATTTCTCATGTTAGGGCTTGTTGTTATAACCCTAAATTGCACCATACATGTTTACCTGGCATTAGGCCATCTCAGATCCCTTCTTTTCCAAAGAACTGCTGAACAACTCTTTAAAAAACCTCTTTTATAAGGGCCCACGCGCCCTACTCTATTATTGCATGCGTGTACACACTAGCTGACCTAAAATAGCCCGTGTGGACCGACAAAAGCACGAAAAAAGGAAAGTTGCCGATGAAACACACAGCTCTGGGTGAGTTAGCTGAAACTCCCGGCCATGCATGGTTGAGGGTTCATCCAAATACCTATCTTCTTCTAGCCTATAAAAGAAGGGCTAGGGGTCCCATTTGGAGGAAGGAAAAATATAGAAAAGAAACTCTATCCATTTGCATATTCCCATTGTCCCAACCCTTTAGCCATCCTTGTGCCAGAAGAGATACTAAGCAAAGAAGTTGGAGGAAAGTTGAAGAGGAGCCCAAGATCAGGTTCGCGTAGCGGTGGTCAGTCTCAACTTTTTGTAAGTTGACTCATTCAAAGTAATAAAGAAAATGCTTTTCCCATCCCAATTCATGAGTTATTCATAGTTTGTTAAGTGAATATTTGAATCTCTAACCCGTTAGTCTATAGGTAGGGTACATGTGTAGTTGTTGTTTGTCTTGTATTCAGGTCAGCTTTGGAAGGAGAACTGCGGACAAGTAATCAAGCGCGACAAGGGATTGACATCGAATGCCTGGAACAAGGTAGGTTGATCTAGCCATGTTTTTACTGAAAGGAAATGGGATTTAAGTCTGGGGACGAAGGTAGAAAGAAGATTTTTTCTTGGTCATATCTGCATGCAAAGAATAAACCTATTTTCTAGTTTGTAAGGAGGTTTTCCTCACAACAGAATTGGTGACCATACTAGGGAGATATCTAGGGTTCTTAGGAATTTTATGTATTTTGGGGTAGTTTAAAAGACTAGTTTTTCTTGCCTGTTTTTTTTATTAGTTTCTATAAGGTCTGAGCTAGCAGAGAGTCTGGTTTACCATACCATCTTTCTCTGTTATTTTCTTGACTGTGTTTTTCAGGACACATAGAGGTACACGCGACCTGCATAAGGTATGCACGTGTGTACCCGCGCCCTACTCTCTTACAGCCTGCGTGCAAACGCTAGCTGAGGAAGCAACAGTAGCGTGTAGAGTCCAGAGAATTTTTTAGGCAGTCATCCTCTTCCCTATTAGAATCGGACATTCTCAGGGTTTTTCTGGGATTATTTCTAAGTCTTGGTTGTTTGCAATCTTGTCTCAGATTGGTTTGTTTTACAAAATTTTTCCTTACATTGTTTGTTTTCTCTGTTAAAAAGAGTGTCCAAGCCTTCAGGAGATTCTGGTTATCAATATAAGTGGTCTCTTCCTGGTCTAGGCTGTCTGTTGTTATTTTTTCTGAGAGTTTAGAGATACATGTGGCCTGTACAAGGTCAGCCTGCATGTACATGCCTTATGTCTCTATACAACTCACGTTCACATGCTTGTTGTTGGATAAACAGTCGCGTGCTTGTACATGATAATTTTTGTTAAGGGTAAGGCTGTCATCCTTTCCCTTGATGAGAATTATACCTCTCAGGCGTTTAAATATCTGTCTTGGCAGTCAATAGCTTAGGATTAATCTTACCCTTAGCTTACTTTTTCTCATTTAAAATTTATCATAAAAAAAAAAAAATTAGGGTTTTTAGAGAAGTGTGAGAGTCATTTTTTTTAAGTTGCTAGTGTATGATTTGTTGAAGTGATTCTTTGCAATCTGTGATTAGGCCAAAAAAAAAAATTCTTGGTTTTTACTTGTTGGTATTTTTCCTTTCTTCTTTATCATCATTTAAATAATAATAAAAAAAAAATCTCTTTCATTTTCTTGTTTGGTTGAAGAGTGTGTTTTTGCATTATTAGCCAGGGAAAAGTCATTTATTTCGTAAGTTTTTACATTTTACTTAGATCATAAGTAGCTTGTAGTCAAGTGAAATTTCTTTTGAGTTTGCTGTCCAAAATCTTAGAAAGTTAAAAAAAATAAAATATTTTGAAAAGTTGTTGAAATTTTGCATTAAGTAAAAGTTTTTGTTTCCAGTTTTTTTATTCATTTTTTTCTTTCGTATTTTACACATCTTCAGTTTCACTTTCATACCCCTTGACATAAGACAAAGCCATAAAATTAACGCTAAATCTAAAATTTATTAGACTTTTTTGTTTGTAAGGTTAACCAACTAGTTCAGGATTAGGACCTTGGATTAGGTTGGAGAGGAAACTCTTCAAGGGCATTTAAAATCAAACATTGGAGTTTGAGTTAGGGAGTGTCTAAGTCCAATATTGTGAAATTTATCTAGGACCCCCCTCTAACACAGGGGATAAACACGAGGTCGCATGCGGAAAGGTAGCGGAGATAACCCCTCCAAAGCTGGACCAATTGTAGTGGAGAACACATATAAAGGGCTTGTTTTGGGATTCCATTGATTGCATTTGCCACCGGGCTTCGTGGGTCTCGAATCCGTTCGAGGTCCTCAGTTGTCTTCCAGACCACTTTCTTTCAATACCCTTGACAGGTTTAGGGCTCGATACCCTGCTCATTGTGGTCTACCCGACTTTCAACTGTACCTGCCTGGTGACTGTTCGCACGCTGGCAACCTAGTTGCCTATCTTTTTTAGGGACATACACAGGTCACTATGGGGGTATACCACAGTACCTAGGACATACATCAAGCCATGCTTTGCAAAGTATACCCAGAGGGTGCTTCCGTGTTCAGGTTGCACTTGCATCGGTAAGTTTCTCTAGTGTTGGTTGTTGTAACTGTTCTTCCAATTAATTTAGTGTTTGCCTATCTTATCTTCTAGGGACTTTTTAGTGTGTGTTACTTTCGAACATTTAGACTACCTTAGGGTGTCTTTGATATTCTCACATAGTGGAGGATCACGAGCTCCGCTGGTCACGAAGGCTTCTTGGCTTGCCGCCATTTACATTGGAGCCACCCCCGCCACCATTGAGGCAAAAACTAGACCAACAAGGGTATTTTGAAGCGACCGGGTTACAAGCAATTGTGCTCGATCAACACCCAGAGGAATCAACCATTTTGGACCTTGAAGCACATTCTCTTGGCCCGGTTGAAACCCCAACCACTGATTTCTTTGCACCTTTCATCTTACCAATCCAATTTTACGAGCGCCAGACAGTGTTACATACAACAATGGAAACAAATGTTGTTACTCCCTCTGGGAATTCTTTAATTCCCACTACAGTTGTCACCACAGGAGAGTTTTCACCTCCTAACCCACCATCATCGATCCAAGCCACCATGGTCTCAATCGCTTCTACATCGCACAGTGGTCCAATACCATCTTTGGCAGTGGCCACAACCCCTTTCACACCAAGTGCGACGGGCCCTTCGTTCTCATACGGGATGCCTAGTTCGGGTACAAGTCCTGTACTTTCCTACTCCACTCTACAGACTTTAGGTCTGGGGGTAGGGAGCTCTAGTGCTCCTCTGCAAGGTCACATGGGGGGCACTCCTTCTCCTTTTAATGCTTTCCCTTATGGAGGAGGTCATATCCCTCCTTCATCCCCTTCACTCGGTGGCTCGCATCAGTAGTCCACCGGGCAATCTACATACCATAGTTTATTTGGAGCAGGGAGTCAAGGACCACCTTCACATAACATGTCGGTAGGTTCGACACTTTTTTCTTTGGCTGGAACATTTGGTAACAACGCCTTCTCGTCAACCACCTTTCCAACTGGGGGAAATCCCAGTTTTGTACAATCTATTCCTATGCAGGGTACTATTCCTGCACAGGGGCAAACCCAGAAACTTCTTCCGCATCAGGGCCTTGGAATTCTGGGTAGGGATCCGTTCCCTCGTCCGAAATGCCAATCTGGGATAATTCTTTCCACAATCAATGGAACCCCAGACAAACTACTATGCCTATTCCCACGGGGCTGACATGGGGCAACCCTTCCCAAAGTCCTTCTAATATAATGCATGCCCAACCATCTATGTCCTATTTGGGAAATCAACCGATGATGTCTCCACATATGAAAAATCCATACACTGGCCAGGGCCATGGTTTCTACTAGAATCTGGGCCAGCAACCAAACTTTTCCTGGCAGACTAGTGCCAGTCAAACTCCAGGCCCCTTTTTCCCAGGTTATCACCAACAACCCAAACTACCTTTCCTGGTGACTTTACACTTGCCAGATTTGACAAGGTTGTTGAATGACCCCATTTGTCACGATCTGCCTTGGCCTTTTATGCCGAAAAAGTTTCTTTTGGACATTCCAAAGTTCGAAGCCAAGCCTAACGAAGATCTAGGTGATCATGTGACTACCTTCCATCTTTGGTGCTCATCTAACTCATTAAAATATGACTCCGTACAGTTGTGATTGTTTCAACGTACTCTCATTAGGAGTGTCGCGAAATGGTACATTGAGCTCGATCGCTCAAGATACTCTTCCTTTGGTGAGATGGAAATGGCTTTCCTAAACCATTTCCAGTTACCTGTGAGATACGACGCTAGCACAGAGCTGTTAGCCAATTTCGAACAGACAACAACGAACCATATCTCTGATCACATCCGAGAATGGAGACGTCGGAAGAGTCTAATCAAGGTACCAGTCCCACCAGCATTCCTGCTTGAGTGGTTCCTTAAGTCTTTAGTCCCGTAATTATCCAAAGACATCGCAAGGTTGGGAGTATTCTCCGAAGAAGACGCCATCATGAGAGCTCAACAATTTGAGCTCATCTATTCTCAGTCTGGTTTATTATACAACATCTTTCTAGATGCGCCATGCTCAATACTGGATAAAACTAGACAGAGAGTTGGAACACATGCCGATGGTATTGTTGGTTCAACACAAACAAAGTCTGTGGAGCAATTGACGAAACAATTGCAACAATTATCTATACAACACACAGCGGCCAACCAAACTACTACTTTGGCTACTCCCCCTACCAAAACGTTGGAGGTACACACAGTGCAATTGACTAACCCAAAGGCCACCCAGTAGCCTGAAGGAAAGAAGGGTAAGGGGGATAAAAAACCTACCGATAATGCTGGCGGGGACAACGAGGAAAAATGGAAGGCGAGGTATCCATGCAACTTGTGCGCCGAAGACCACCCGACCCATCTCTGTCCTTGACTTACAGAGGCCCAAAAGTTTGTGACGCAACAACAGTAGGCTGTGTTGACTAATCCATTTCAACATGGGAAAAATATAACCCAAGCCTCTGCAAGCATGGAAGGGAGCAGCCAAGACCTCTCTCCACCTTCGAACAACCCCGTATCCGCGAAAATATATATGGTGAGGGGTGATTCTTTTATATCAACTAGAGTGCATGACTATAGTAAACCAAGTACTTTTGAGAAGGGTAACGAAGCTGAACTCCCATCTCTTCCTCTACAGATTGAGAAGACGTTGGGTGAAACAATGACACACATTCCCAAAGGTGCATTCAAAAAAGCTTCTCATAACCCAAACGCAAGGGCTGCCTAGAACTACTCTGTAGTGGAAGATTTATCACAAACTTCTTACGTGATGTCTGCTTTGGAGGTCCTCCAAAGCTGCCCTTCCTAGAGGAAATCCTTGTTAACCGCTTTAGGATCTACTGAGACTTGTAATTCGGGTACAATCATGCTGGATACAACCGACTTAAAACCTCATCTACCTTACCATGTAGCATTTTAGATAGTAGTGGGTTATCCCATGAAAACGTTTACTCAGAATATCTTCTGCATGGTGGTTGATGAGGGTGCCTCGACATGCGTTATGTCGTTGGCATGTTGGAAGCCATTGGCGAGCCCGTTTTTTCTCCATCACCTACTCTCCTCACCGCTTTCGATGGTCGTTCATTCCAACCACATGGTATCATCCCTTCTTTCCCCGTGCAGTTAGGAGGGAAGATTGTGTGTGTCGAAGTAGAGGTAGTTGATGCTCCCCTCAACTATAACCTCTTGTTAGGAAGGAGTTGGACTTATGCCATGCAAGCGGTGGTTGCTACAGGTTTTTGGGTCTTGTTGTTTCCACACGAAGGCTGGATAGTGACCATCGATTAATTGTCCTTCTCTAGACCTGACCCTGCTTTGGGGGCATCCACGGTCTTGATGATCAATAATCCTCAACCAGGTGTCGTCAACGTAGGGGTTGGTTTGTGCCCATATTTGATGGGTACCTTCAATTAACCACCCCCTCAAGGAGATATCAAGTTTATATCCAATCACCATAAGGTTGAGATTTTTCAAGTTTTGTCATTCCGCATGACTTACTTTGACAATCCGTGGACACTTCCTTCCCCATAAGTCATGATGGATGAGACAATACACCCGGGCATGTCCATGCCCTTATCCGCAGCTGAAGTAGCGTACTCTTTAGTCCAACAAACTTCAACCCACACTGATTCAGCTCCTGCACAAGAGTTAGATCTACTTCTAGAGCCTGTTTGGGCTCAGGGTTCTCTCGCTCACATTGATTCATTGGACTTAGTCTTGCCCTTCGATGAAGCAATAATTGAAGCAATGACTAGTCCAGATAAATCCTGGGAAGATATCCATCACAGATTATACTTCCTCACAGAGTTAAGCCGAATTGAGGCGGGATAATTCACCATGACCATGACGAGAGATCGGTCTTGTCCTATTAATCCCTTAGCTACACACAAGGTTTATGCTGAGGGTAATATGGAAACTATCACTGAAACCTTACCGATCAATATCTCCCAAAACCCTGGCATCGTGGAGAATGTCTTCGTCGGAGCGGACTGCTCCCCCGAAGAGATTCAAATCTACACAGATCTTTTCAAATAATTATGCAACGTTTTTGCCTGGTCTTATGAGGAAATGCCAGGCATCGATCCAAGAATAGTTGAACATGAAATTACAACATATCCTGATTCCAAGCGAGTTCGACAAAAGCTTCATCTAGTTAATCTGAAGAAAGCAACAACCATTAAGGTTATGGCTGATAAATTGCTAAAAGTTACGTTTATTTATCTGATTCATTTGACCCAATGGGTGTCAAACCCCATGCCAGTCAATAAAAAAAAAGGAACGACTCATGTATGTACTAACTTTCGTGATTTGAACAAGGCATGTCCCAAAGATAATTTTCCCACACCATTCATCGACCAGATCATTGATGAATGTGCGGGTTGTGAAGCCTTTTCTTTCATGGACGGTTTTTTGGGATATAATCAAATTCAAATAAAACCCGAAGACCAACACAAAACGGCATTCATCTGCCCATGGGGTACATTCGCATATCGTAAAATGCCTTTTGGTCTCAAAAATGTTGGAGCCACCTTTCAGCGGGCCATGCATTTTTCTTTTCATGACCTCAAGAATATAGTCGAGGCCTATCTAGATGATTTAGCATCACGATCTTGCAAGAGAATAGATCATCCCACACACCTATGACTTATCTTCGAACATTGTCGTTATTTTCGGATTCGCCTAAATCCAAAAAAGTGCAGCTTCTACGTAACGTCAGGATGATTTTTATGTTTCATAGTGTCAACAACAGGGATCATCGTCAATCCTCTCAAAGTTGAGGCAATAATTCAGTTTCCCCCCCCCACGCACAATCCTTCAACTTCAGAGTCTACAAGGCAAGGCGAACTTTTTACGACGTTTCATTGCCAACTATGCCGAAATCACCAAGGTCTTTATGCGCTTACTGAAGAAAGATGTTCCCTTTTACTGGGATGATGCGACTCAACGCTCTTTCGACACATTGAAACATGCCCTCACAGCTGCCCCTCTGCTCCGGCCACCGAACTATAACAAATATTTCTTATTATATCTGGCTGTAGCAGAGTCACCATTGGCATGGTTTTAGTTCAGGAAGATGACTTGTTCATAGAATACGTGATCTATTACTTGAGCCGAGGCCTCATACGACTGGAGCTTAATTATTCTCACATCGAAAAACTTGCGTTGGCAGCAGTTCATGTTGTTCAATGGTTCCATCATTATGTTCTATTTCATAAGACCACTATCATTGTTGTCGTGAATCCATTCCAGTACATGTTGACACGATGGGTAATAGGCAGAAAAATTAGTAGATGGATAGTCATTCTCCAAGAATTTGACTTAGACTTCGTTTCATCAAAGTCCAAAAAGTCACTGGTCTTCGCAAAACTTATTTTGGAACTTCCGGTTGAGTCAGGTGACATTGTGCCTGAAGAATCGCCTATCCGGGGAGATATGTTTTTTATCACATCTTCAGATCCCTGGTATGGAGATATACTTATCTATCTTCATACTTTGAAGTTCCCCACCACTACTTCTCGCAATGAGCGTCGATGCATACGCCATTAGGCTAAGAATTATCTCATAATCGATGATACATTGTATCGGAGAGGTGTAGACTGCATCCTACGCCGATGTCTCACTCATGAGGAAGTAGTTATCGTGATTAATGATTGCCATACCGGAGCTTGTGGCGGTTATTTGTTTTGGTTGGTAACAACCCAAAATATTCTACGAGCAGGTTACTTCTGGCTGACACTTATCAAAGATTGTATCGAATCGGTCAAGAAGTGCCATCCATGCCAAATCTTCTCTCAGAAGATGAGGGCACATCCTGCTCCCATGTTTCCTGTCATCACTGTTGGTCCCTTCACCAAGTGGGGGATTGATTACACTACTTGCAACCCTCCTTCAGCAAGGGGGCACCGCTATATCATCGTAGTTGTAGACTACTTCACAAAGTGGGTCGAAGCTATGCCAACGTTTAAATATGATGGAGAGACTACAACTCTCTTTTTATTCAATCAGATAATAGCAAGGTTTGGCATCCCGAGGAAGATTGTCACTGAACATGGTAGTCACTTTCATAACCAAATCATGACCGAGTTAACATCAAAGCTTGGGTTACGGAAAGAACATTCATCACCTTACTACCCCCAAGCAAATGGGCAGGTGGAAGCTGTAAACAAAATTCTTAAGACTATTTTACAACGAACTATCAACTCAGCCAAGTCAAATTGGCATTTGATGTTATACTCGACATTATGGGCTTACCGAACAATTGTTAAGACTACAACCAGATTCTCACCTTTTCAACTCATTTATGGGTTGGAGGCAGTCTTTCCCATCGAATGTCAGATCTTGTCTCTAAAGTTGGCAGTACAATTATTGCCAGACACTTCTCCACTTGAAGAACGGTTAGTATACCTTGAGCAGCTCAATGAGCAGCGTCGTGATGCAGCCCTGGCCAACGAGGCTCACAAACATAAGGTCAAGTGTCAGTATGATAGGTCCGTTCGTCCTCGGATTTTCTCTGAATGCGACCTTTTCTTCGTCTACGACCAAGATAAGGGCCCCCTGGGGGCAGGAAAATTCAAACCCATGTGGTTCAGACTCTTCATCATAAAAGAGGTTTTAAAAAAGGGCACTTATCATCTGGTTGATTTTGAAGGGAATGCTTTGGTGGAGCCTAGAAATGGGCTCTACCTCAAGAAGTATTACTCATAGGCAGGTTATTGTGGGTAACTTTTTGTAACATATGTATAGTCTTTGTACTATTACGTTTTTAGTTTCTTTTAGTATTATGGACGTGTCATTGATACTATCTTTCGTCACTGTGGCAGATGTCAAGTGATTCTAAAGTGTTCATTGGGTATGCAGATGATGCTAGTTGGCACACTCGGAGGCTTTCCTCTGCATCTTGGTTAATCTTTACACCTCAAGGCCAGTTATTATCCTCCGGAGGGATATGCTTAGGTGACACCACAAATAATGTTTCCGAGTATAGCGCAGTTATTGAGTTGCTTCGTGACGCTTTGTCATTGGGTATCTCTCATCTCCGGGTCTATCTCGACGTTCAAATGGTTGTGTCTCAGTTAAACAGAGTGTATTAGGTTCATGATCCAACTTTACACTGACAATTCCTTAGGGTACATCTCTTAGAACCAAAATTTGATTATATTACATATTTTCATGTTCCTAGGAGATTAAACCAAGTTACAGATACTCTAGCTAATCAAATTTTAGATTGGCATCTTGCACACATATGAAATAACATTAACATAAGCATGTAAATACTTTTTTGCACACATGATCCATAAGACACAAAAGACCAAAAAACCATATATAATATCATAAAGTAACCAGAGTACATGGATGGACGCAAGCGCCTCAAAAATAGGACCGATAACGAGTCACGGGGCTTATGGCCTCAAAAAATATATACAAGTAGTGTTGTGGCACAATCAAAATGTCAAGCTAAAGTCAAGGCCTGTGGGCCCTGTTATACTGGTCCATAGCATTAGCTAAGTGCTGAAACAACCGGACCCACGTCCGTGGTGCCCCCACTACATGAGGCTACATAGATGGTGGCAGGTCCTCAATCTCTACCATCGGGACCGTGTGAGTAAGCACAGTAAAGTTACGCTCAACCCATCTCAATACCCTCTCAGCCTCCCCAGTTGGAAGATCTCCTGCTACTGTTGGTCCCCTGGCGGCGGCAGGTGCGGCCCCTGGCTGAGGACGACGCTTGTTCCTCACATAGTCAACGGGTCGCACTGGTCCCACATCTGCACACAATGAACACATATCCGTCAAATAATCTAGCATAACAAAAAAATGATATATATAACAAAACAACCTAAAATTTACATATACAACAAAAAAACTACAAAGGTGGAGACTTACCCATCTCCCCTCACGCCTCACCAAGAGGTACGGGTATCTCCGGGTCTCTCGAAAAATCAATCCTGGCATAGGGGTAGTCCTCTATAACTGGGATCTGTCGTAACAGCCATGCAAAAAATTCATCATCGAAGGACTCATTGGTCCTTCCACCACCCTGTCACGGCAGTAGTACTGCCCATCTACACACAGCAGGAAGAGAGGCATGGTGTCCTCATACCACTACTTGAGGACTAAAACTTGAAACTCTCTCAAAAACGAATGAACATAGAATGGTCCTGGACCCGAAGTTCCTATGTGTCCGCAAATGACAATCTGCCAATTTCCTCTTCATGCACTCAAGCAAAGTGGTACTCCAATAAAAAACTTGTGCATTCAAGCACCGGACAAAACAGTTTATCTGTGTGCAGGACGCCTGATGTAGAGCCCCAGAACCAGTAATTCATCCAATAAGCAATACTATCACTTGTAGCGATAGGTTAGTGATGTTGCTTATAGGCACCTGCGTGCTCGCGCGGTCCATATCAACTGCACAATATAGGCCTATCAGTTCCGCTATGTTATGCGGCCCCATAGGAAAAGTCCAGAAATTGACTGGTTCCCCTCTCCTAGAGAGGCCAGTCAAAAAGTAAATGTCCTCGACCGTGGGCACTAGTGACCACCCCTCTAACATGAACGCCTCTGCATCTAGATTCCAGTAGTCAACCAAGGCATTCAGTAGGCTAGGTTGTGCCTGCATGAAAGGACATAGAAAAAACTTGAGTAACCCACACTACATCAAAGTAGCTACAACATTGGGGTCTTCCCCGACCAACTCATTTACCTCTTCATGCTCTCGTTCTCTCCAATGGACATACATCCTGCAAAACAAAAAGGTTCAGGAGGGTTAACCCTTGCTTTTGAAGTCTTTTTCATTCAATAAGGGGGCCCACACATGCTTTAATGGAGACAGTTGCGTGTACACGTGTGCAGAGTTTACTTTGCCCGAATGTACACGCGGCTTGTCCTGAGACAGCCCGCGTGGACCTAGGGCCGACTTTTTAAAGGTCAACGCCCCCCTAAAAAATGAAACCCAATGCGTAAATAAAGACATAAATTGCAAGATAAGGGAGTTTGTACTTACTTGGTCTACACAGAAGTTCGTTTCATCCACTGTAGCTCCCAGAATCACCACTTTAATCAAAGGGGGTCTTTTGGCTCTAAAGTCAATTTCCAAATCAACAATGGTGATAATGAGCTACCAACTTCTATTTATAGACTTTTTGGCCTCTTTTTGTCACTTTTTTGGCCTCCCTTATCATTTTCTTTATACCAAAAACCATTTAGAGTGTTCCAGGAGTTGCATAGGAGGGATTTGATCGGGTATTGGGACAGTTTTTTTTTTGAGTTTTGAGTATTTTTCGACGGTCCGTGGAAAAGTTTTTCCGACGTTCAACTTGAACATATAGCTTAGGTTTCTATCCTGATTTGTGTATCTCGTTGTCTTTTTCCTTTTGTGACACAAAACCATCATCTCTACTTTAGAAGTGTCACAACTTGGTGGTAGAGCTTACCGGAACATGGATTCCCTAGGTAGATCCTGATTGCATTATGGCATTCATGTTGTCTCTGAAACACTGTAGGCTCAGGAGTCCTTGTAGTTTTTCCTGAATATGAGTTTGAGCCTCATTTTCATGATTTTTCTTTGCTCTTGACCTCACCCTTGGGACTCCCAAAAAGGAACGGGTCTTCTTTTAAGCCCTTTTTAGACCCTCTAAACATGAAAATATTGTCAAGTGATCTTGTGGCCTTTCACACTCGTTAAACTGAAATTTGAAGTCACATCTGTCCGACGGTAGTTTACCCCTTTTTTGGTCTGGACGGTCAACTGTACGAACAAAGGTATACTCTATGGAACTTCAGCTCTATAGAAGAGTACTCTCAGGTATAATTTTATCCCTTTTTTGGGCCTAAGGGACTAAACTTACGAAGAAGGAACCCCCACGAAGTCCATAGTTAAGCTCTTTTCAAACTCCCTAAAATTGAAAAGATCTCTGAGTGACCTTATTCTTTCACACTCGTTAAACTGGTCCAAAAGAAAATTCCTGACAAAGTCCATAATTAAGCTTTTTTCAGACTCCTTAAAAATGAAAAAATGGCCGAGTGATCTTGTCCTTGTCACACTCGTTAAAATGGTTTTGAATAGACGTCTTGTCGGTGCTAATTTACCCCTTTTTCGAACCGACTAGACTATCTTCAAAAAAGGTACCCTAGTGGAGTCTCCTTTTATGTTTTTCCAGACTCTCTAAATATGAAAAACCACTGAGCTTACCTTCTCTGGGCTCGTTAAACTTACATTGAAGGATGTTACCATTGTGTGTTTTGTTAACCGCATTTGCATATCTTATATGCCAACCTTGTAATAGTTTGCTTATGCGTTTTAACACCCTTGGCCCGCGGAGGATTTTTCTTGAGTATCATTATATTAGAACATCAGTCTTGTCCTTGTGCCATGAACTTGTATGTTTGCAATACTCATTCCTCCATTGTAACGTAACATTCCTTTATTCTTTTTCCCAATATTATTGAAAAAGACAAAAAAAATCAAATATACCTCAAAAAGAGGAAGGGAAAAGTGTTTTCTTTATTGGCAGCATAATGAGTCACCCTTGGATAAAGCACATCTATCCATTTGTTCATCAAACTATGGGATGTAGTACGACCTTAGGAATCTTTTCTCACTATATAGAATTGTGTCCTCCACCGTTTGGTTATCCTTCCAAACATATGGAGAGTTTGTGTTGCCTCCTGCTTCGTAGACTTATGATTAATGCCATGTTGCCTGAGTCTCATCAATTGTCATGCTATTGTCCAAGGGAAGTTTGTCACCAAGCCTGAATCGGCCCCTCTACAATTTGTCTCATGACATCATACCCGGCCATCCTTAATGTCCAATCAAGTCCTTGTTTGAAATCAATGAAGCCTTCAGTCTGATCATCAAGATTATCTAGTCCATGACCGACGATCCATCAAAGACCTCTGGGTATTGAAGTCGTACACTCATATTTCACTCCTACCTTGAGTTTTGAATATTTTGAAGTTGTTTCTTGAGCTCTGAATATCTCATCTCCAACCATCAGGCCATATCAACTTCTAGAAGATGGATACTCTATATGTATATCTTTTTTATTTCGAGATGTAGCACCACTGTGTATTGTTCGTGACTACTCTTTATATAGTTATATGACATGGATCTATAGTGTATTTGATTGATAGCCATGATTCTATTTTATCCTGAGCATGGGTATGCCCGCCTCGGTGAGACATTTATTATTTGACGCAGGAATGAAAAACGCGACCGTACCCTCGTCGCGCTGTCCCGCTCACAGGATCGTTCAAATCCCTTTCTGCTTCTGAGCCGAAGCGGCTCTTTAGATTCCCAAGTGGAATCCCTGTCAAATTCCCAATCCACAGGCCTTACCTCCACCTGTCGCGGCCTCTGCAACAACCGTGATTATCCCCGACTCACTATCGAGTTTTTGGGCTTTCGGCGTTTCCGCTGTCGAGAGTCACTATACTCTCCAACTCCCGACCTTCAATTCTTCGATGAGCTCTGGGCTCCTACGCGCTAGCCCTCCTGGCTAAGATTCCACCATATGACCATTGCCCACATCCGTGGCCTTACCTCCTTCACGAGTTCGCAACCTCGCGATATCAAACCCTTGATTTTCCGACTCTCGACACCCGATGTGCCGAGGTGCCGATGCGCACGTGAGTTGACTTTCAACGGTCCCTATCTCGTCAAGACTTCGAACCTCGCAAGATCGTGACTCCTGACGCCAATATTTCAGGACTTCTCGCAGCGAGATCCCGAGGGCTTCGTTCCACCTGTACTCCACTCACCGACTCCGTTATGGCCCACACTGCCCTCCAGCTATTGGGATATCGCTTCTCGCAACCTCGCGAACCCTGCGCCCAAACTCTCGAGCCTTTTCTCACGAGATCTCGATACGCGATCCCATGTGCAGATCAAACGGTCTCCTACGATCCAGATCCAATGGCTATCTCCTCCTCACTCCTCGCATCCTCGTGACTTTGAATACCCAATATTTGGGCTCTCAACCTGCGAACTCTTGAGTTCGCGAGATCTATCGATCTCTCGCCACCTGTCCTCCTCAGATGGATGGCTCCAATCTTCTCGCCTCCTCGCCGCCTCGCGACTTTGAATACCCAATACTTGGGCTTTCACTCGGTGAACTCCCGAGTTCGCGAGATCTCTCCGATCTCTGCCACTTTTCCTCCTCAGATGGACGGCTACAAATCTCTCGCTACTTCGCCACCTCGCGTCCTCGCGCCTCGCGACTTTGAGAAACCAATATTTGGGCTTTCACCCTGCGAACTCCCGAGTTCTCAAGATCTCTTTGATCTCTACCACCGGTCCTCCTCAGATGGGTGGCTACGATCCTCTCGCGTCCTCGCGCCTCGTGACTTTGAACACCCAATACTTGGGCCTTTACCCTGCGAACTCCCGAGTTCACGAGATCTCTTCGATCTCTGCCACCTGTCCTCCTCAGATGAACGGCTACAATATTCTCTCCATTTCGCTGCTCATGAAGTCGAATGGCTTCCTCTTCCAACCTCTGATGCCTGAGTACCCGATGTGGGTAATCTCGTGATACGTGTCCACTCCCAACGAATGGTCCAGATTCAACCTCCCTAATTCACAATCTCTGATGCCGAAGGACTCTCCATACATCCTT
>ML797756.1:301400-383044 GCA_009831015.1 Picea engelmannii
CGCAGCTTCAGCAGATCCGACGGCTGACGAGATCTCTGCTCAGATCTAACGGCTTAGACCTGTTCTTCAAGGTGCTCCTCCTCTAGAGGCTAATCTCCGCACAACTCTTCTTGATCCTACGGCTGACGAAATTCCTTCATGAGATCCGACGGCTGTCGGTCCTCCTCTCCTGTGCGCTTCCTCTGGCGCTCCTCTGTTGGACGTGAACTGATCGACAGTCCAGATCTCTTCTCTCCACCCGATCCGACGACTCATGCTGCTCCTCCCTGAGCTCCTTCGCGCCTTCTTCCCAATCTTGGGAGAAATTCAAATTTCCAAAGGCCTCGACCTTTGCCTGTTCCCTCTGCGAGCTCCTCGAACTTGAGTCTCTCTGCGCGTATACAATGCTGCCCTTCCTGAGCTTTCTCCTTCTTCCAAACCCTCTAAGGATTCTTTGACTCCTTTGTCTCTGCAGAGTCTTCACGTGCAAAGCGCTATCTGTCTTGAGCTTCCAAGAGTACTTAGATCCCTTGGGGGATTTTGTCTTCTTCTCCCTCAGATGGAGAATACTTAAGCGCTCTTCTGGCTATCCTGCTCAAGCAACCTCTTGCTGAATCTCTTTGGGTTTTCAGCAACCCAGTGAAGGTCCTTTAGTGGACACTTCTTTCAGCTCCAGAACTCAAAGAGTTCTTTCCTCTCTCCTATGCCTATCTGCACACTTGCTCGATGCCCTCCTGGCGGAGTATCTTCTCCTCCCCAGAACGTTCAACAGTTATTTTCTCCTTGTGCACTCATGCACTTCGCTCAATGCCCACCTGGCAGAGCTCCTAGAATCCTCAGTGATTCTTCTCCCTTCTCCGAACTCACAGG
The DNA here is from genome assembly GCA_009831015.1 of Picea engelmannii. NCBI lineage: Eukaryota > Viridiplantae > Streptophyta > Pinopsida > Pinales > Pinaceae > Picea > Picea engelmannii. The sequence goes on from ML797756.1 coordinate 302,250, forward strand.
AGAGTTATTTCTCCAACACCTCGTGCTTACGCTCAATGCCCACCTGGCAGAGCTCCTACAGAATCCTCAGTGATTTTGTCTGCAACTGTGTCTCAGATACACAGCCTCGCCTCCTGAGGTGTTTAGCAACCTCACAGGTCTTCCTTCTCCTAAGTTGTTGACTTCAGTCCTATGCCTCAGCACGTCTTTGTATGACTCCGCAGAGTTCATAAGTGCATCCTCTGTGCACGGCTCTCAGAAACCGCAACGTTCTGTCACACCCTCCTAGTATGAAGCCTCAAAGACCTTCCGCCTAAAATCAAACGAACTCCTGCAGAATGCCAACATACATCTACAGCGTACAATGGAACACACACAGACACCCATATAACACAAAATGACATGCAGGAAAAACTGCTTCTGATTATATTAAAATGGAAAATGGTTGTATCTTTACAATGGTGTTCTTGAGCTCTCTCGACTCTCTCTACCCTTATACAACTCATCTCTACTCTCACTAACTTTTTTCTCCTCTCTACTTCTCAAAAAATGAGATCTAGAAATCTCTTTACCTGAGGGGCTCATCGAGCGCTTCCCTCCAGGTTCACCTACTCTAATAAATTACATTTAATGGTTGTCTAGTCCAGCGCTTGGATCTAGATCTCAGCTGATCTAGCATTAAATCTGATCTTATCTAACACCTGCACAAAGGCACGGCTTCCATGGCTCACCATCCTAATACAATTAATTACATTCATTTCAAATTTCAAATGAGGTTGCGCCTCTCTTCAACTTTTGAGTGTGTGCGCGCTGACGTGGCTGGCTGGCTGGCTGGATGATATGGAGAGATGCTCCTGCATCATTATTTTGCAGATGGAACCTCTCGGTTCCTAATCCTTGGGCTCAATCGTTTGGCACATCAGTAAAGATTGGTAATGTATTTCAGCCATCAGAGGCTCTTCTGACCTCACACATTAGGGGGCATCTGTTATAACCCTAAATTGCACCATACATTCTTACCTCGCATCAGGCCATCTCAAATCCCTTCTTTTCCAAAGAACTGTTGAACAACTCTTTAAAAAACCTCTTTTATAACGGCATGCGTGCCCTACTCTATTACTACACGCGTGTACACGCTAGCTGACCTAAAACAACCCGCGTGGACCGACAAAAGCACAAAAAAAGGAAAGTTGATGACGGAACACACAGCTCTGGGTGAGTTAATTGAAACTACCAGCCATGCATGGCCGAGGGTTCGTCCAGATATCTAGCTTCTTCTAGCCTATAAGAGAAGGGCTAGGGGTCCCATTTGGAGGAAGGAAAAATATAGAAAAGAAACTCTGCCCATTTGCATATTCCCATTGTCCCAACCCTTTAGCCATCCTTGTGCCAAAAGAGATACTAAGAAAAGAATTTGGAGGATAGTTGAAGAGGAGACGAGGATCAGGTTCACAGAGCGGTGGGCGATCTCGACTTTTTGTAAGTTGACTCATTCAAAGTAATAAAGAAAATGCTTTTCCCGTCCCAATTCATGAGTTATTCATAGTTTGTTAAGTGCATATTTGAACCTCTAACCCGTTAGTCTATAGGTAGGATACATGTGTAGTTGTTGTTTGTCTTGTATGCAGGTCATATTTGGAAGGAGAACTGTGGACAAGTAATTAAGCATGACAAGGGATCGACATCGAACGCTTGGAACAAGGTAGCTTAATCTATCCATGTTTTTACTAAAAGGAAATGGGATTTAAGTCTGGGGATAAAGGTAGAAAGCAAATTTTTTCTTGGTCATATCTGCATGCAAAGAATAACCCTATTTGCTAGTCCGTAAGGATATTTTCCTCACAAAACTTGTGGAATTGATAAGAAGGATGAACAATTAATTTTTTCAATTCTAACCAAACTAGGACCAGAGTATTCTATCTACAATTATTTTTTTCATACTACCAGGTTAGCTATGAGGTATACATGGAAGATTCCATCCTTGAATGAGTTCATGGAGTCACTTATCCATAAGAATACAAAGCTCATATAGACAGGGGAACTCAATAGTTCCAAGCCCCATATGCTTACAACTCAAGTAATTTCAAAGAAGAATAAGCAGAAGAACAAGGGTAAGAAGGACCAAGAGAAGAAGAAGGAAGGTAAAAAAAAGTCCACTTATGAGATTTCAAGTTCTAAGGAATCAAAGAGAAACAAGGATAATATCAAGTGTTCCTACTATAACAGGGGGTTCGATCCTAAGAGTTCTTTCATGAAAAATACTATAGATCTTGAGGATTGTATTCCAAATAATGCAAGGAAAAATCCATCAGACAAGCCATCATAGAAAAGAGGTAATGGTCATGCATTACTTTCTATTTCATATTCTCCTAATTCTTGGGTACTTTATTCAGGGGCTACCCATCAGATGGCCTCATCGGATAGACTTTTTTTCATACTTGGAGACTTATTTTGGGCCATCGATCTTCATGGGAGATGGTTCTCCTGCTGAAGTGTGCGATAGGGGTAGAGTTGATCTAGATCATGGATTATTTAAGGATGTAATTCATGTTCCAAATATTTTAGTGAATCTTCTCTCCATCTACCAAATTATTCTTTTAGTTTCAGGGAAGAAGGTCAAGTTCACTCCGGACTTAGTTATTATTTTTTACTTGTCAGATGGTTCAAAGGTTGTTGTTGGTGAGGTTAATCACCATTCTAGGTTGTACAACTTTTATCATTTTACTCATAATCTAATAATTTGTATCTTATAATACATGGCTAACAAAGAGTGCAATCATAGGAATGTTAAGTTTGAATAAGGTCCTTCACAGGTACTTTCGGACCAATCCACACCTCCATCTCCACCGCCACTAGTTGCATAACTTCATGAGACTTCTTCCAATCAGATTTATGATCAGATCTATGAATATGATATTTCTGATATTTTCGATCAACATAAATAATTTTACATTCCTGATCATCTACCACGATGGGAAAAACTCACTCTTCAGGTAGCAGGTGATCTAGTGGGTGATCCCACCAATCCATGGAGAACTAGATCTCAGTTTGAGGAGCCGCCATAATATATTACTGCCACAGATTAATTTCTTCTTATTTATTGTTATATGGTACTTATATCAAACCCTCAATCTTATGTAGAGGCTAAAGGTAACCCCCATTGGGAGGCAACTATGAAAGTGGAGTACAATTCCATGATGGAGAAAATAACATGGGAGTTGGTTCCTCTACCTTCCAACAGGAATCTTGTTAGATGTAAGTGGATTTTCAAGACAAATATGGATGTTAATGGATACATTACAAAGTATAAGGATTGTTTATTAGCTAAAGGTTTCTTATAGGTACAAGGAATTGACTATGAGGAGACTTTTTCACTGGTTTCCAAGGTTGATTCCATTGAGTTAGCTCTAGCTATCGCAACAACTAGAAAGTGGGAGGTACACCATATGGATGTGAAGAATTAATTATTACATGGATATGTTAATGAGGAGATATATATGAAGTAGTAGGAGGGATATGTTCATGATCCATCATTAGTTTGCAGGTTGAGGAAGTCACTATACGGGCTCAAGCAAGAACATTGGGCATGGTATGCTAAAATGGACTCTTATCTTATCTCTAGAGGTTTTCTTATTTGTAGATCAGATCCTAATGTGTATATGATGAGAAACATATTTTATTCTACTGATATTTATATATGTATATTATTTTTTCATCACATCGAGATCAACCTCCTCCATTATTGTAGTGAAGACCACTTTGCATGACATATTTTCTATGACATATATGGGACTGTTACATTACTTCCTTGGTCTTGAAATCAACCAGAATGATTTAGGAATCAATATTTATTAGTCCAAGTATGATAGATATCTACTTGATAGGTTTCAGATGACATATTTCAGGTCGGATACAACACCCTTTCTGTCAGGGGTTAGACTAGAGGATGTTGTTGCATCACCTTTGGTTGATTGTACTAGATATATTGATAGTTGGTGGGGATTATTTTATACCTTACACACTCTTGACCATACATATATTATGTAGTTTGATTAATTTTTATGTACATTCAAGAGCCACATGAGCTTCACTAGAAGGAAACAAAGAGTATTATCAGATATGTCAAGGGAACTACCAGCTTTGGTATACACTATGTAATAGTATCTTCCTTAGATATTGTTGGTTACACAGACTCATATTGTGAAGGAGATAACACTAATTGCAAGTCCATTTCAAGAAATTTTCTATACCTTGGATCATGACCTATATGATGGTAAAGTAAGAAGCAATCAACAATTGTTTTATCATCAACAGAGGCAGAGTATAGGGGTGTAGTAAATGTTACTACTCAGGCTATGTGGTTGCAACACTTTCTTACAGAATTTGGAGTTCATTTTCATCGTACAAAAGTTATATGGTTTGATAATAAGATTACTCTCAATATGTGTAGAGACCTAGTTCAAAGGCAACATACCAAGCACAACAAGGTTCATGTGCACTTTATTCGAGGAGAGATTCAGGATGGATTCATTGATATGTAGTCATGTCCATCTTCAAAGAAGGTGGTAGACATATTCACAAAGTATTTCACTGAATAGAAGTTTGTCTGATTGAGGGAAATTATAGAAGTGAAGGATACATCATCTTAGCAACTAAACATGTTAGCATTCTTTTCTTGTTAGAAACCTGTTTTGAAGGGGGGTATTGTCCCCACTGTTTTTTCCCTTTTTCCCTCACTTTTGTTCATTTTTTATGCATCTATACTTGTACATGAGTACCTAACATGGATTCATATTTCCATCAATCATGATTGTGCACACCCTGGTTGTGTTTCAGGGGGGGGTGGGTGTTGGGGTACATGCTTAACTACATAATCAGTGACATACTCGTTTTTTCATTTTTCCACTTTCTCAGAAGAAATGTTATTTACACCATGTCTATTTATATCCCTACCTAAGTCTAGGATGAATATAACCATTGCTAGTTGTGGAGCCTTATTATCTTCTTGATTCAAAGGTCTTTGTTTTCAGCCGTGTTTATACCCCATGAAGACTTTACACCCTGAAAGAATGTACACTCCTCCACGTGTTTTATCAGACTAATCAATAGGTGCGGACACTAACAGATCTCCCTAGATCCACCTGGATCTAGAACAAAACAGCACAGGACATGACTCTTTCCCTAAGTTATGACCATTGAATTAACTAGTAGGGAGGAAAAATTAACATACCTTTGTATCGCTTCCTAGGGTCTCTGTTGCTCTCCATTCGCTCCGGTGCTCTCGTGAGGTCGAGACCAAGAAAACACAAATTGACCAAAGTGAATATAGAAAAATATATTCAATCGTCAACTTATGTGTATGATCAAGGAATTACACAATAAAGTAAAAATGACTTTATGGGAAAAGGACATGCCACTGTATCATATTAATCGAAAGTAGAAGATACAACCTTATCGCCTTGATGTCGCAAGCTTCCTTTCGGTGGATTTTGGCTCCAACACACAAACACACTTGCTCGATCCTTGTATGAAGAAAATCAAATCCCTCTTGATAGACTTGCTAGAGTCTCCAAGCTTCTGTTCAAGCTAAGTCCTTCACACAATTCTTTCACCAATTCTCCAATGAATCTTGCTTAACATTTTCCATGAGAATTCCATCAATATATAGGAAAGAATGAGATGGTTACTTGGATAAGAATGATCCCACAATATCAGGGAAACCAGTAAAAGGATAACCATTCGAATGCCAACCCATTCTTCTAGAAGATTCCCTTCTAGAACCATCGAGACTTCATCATTTTCCAAGCTTTAAAACAAGTTCGCACCCTAGCTATGTAACACAGTGCAAGAAGTTCACACCCTAGCTGAAGGCATCCTGCGAGAATGGGTCATTCTCGCACCCTAGGATATTAGCAACCTGCGAACTCTCTTCAAAAGTATGTTTTCTGGGAAGAGATGAATGTCACTTTTCTCAGGAGAAAGTTGTTATGAGGAGCCTGAGTACACCATCGAGATTGACCAAAATCATGGGTAACAGAATGCCCCCCAAAGTATGAGGTCGGAACCAGTGACCGCCGAAAGACTTTGTAAACTGCACGTGTGTGTCGGAAACCAGGAGCGCACCTAATCGGAATACTACGAACAACCAAGCATCTGCAGAATATCATATTAACTCTGAGGTAGGCATTCCCATACTCATATCACAGAAGGATGAAATTATAAGCATAGGTCATGCCCACCAATCATACACTGTGGATCCATGCCGTCAAAATATAGCATAGCCACTAGAAATACACTGTGGATCTATGAGAGAAAAATCAAATTGAGACGACATAGCCACGAGACATACAAAGTGGATCTATGTGTCACAGATTATACATATTCCATCGCAACCTGGACAAAGAGATGATATCCAAGATCTTCAATCCCGTCGCCCAAAGGTATGAATCTAACCATGTGATTACATGCATTGAAGTCGAACATGGTAGAAACCACTTGATTATCGATCATTAATGAAACCGTTAAAAAGTGCGAGGGAAATCACCATTAATGTCAATGACTCCCAAGGTACACTAGTACAATCCATCGAATGTGAATGAATGAGTTGAGGTCGAACATTCGACGGAATCTTTCAATCAGGGGTCAATGATGTAAACCCACTGTCAAAAGAGAGGAAACCTGCCATTGAGGCATGCAAGTTCCAAGGTACCAAAGAATTTCGAAGTCTTGTTTTCGGATAATGAGCTGAAGTTGACGGAACAAAACTCGTCACAGGAGGGCCTTGATGTATCCCCCATCAATGACACGAAATGAGTAATAGATTTTGAAGGTGAAACAGAGTATGATACAATTTGGACTGGACACAGGGAAGGCCAACATGAAAATAATGGACAACTGCAGATAGTCGACTCAATAGAGGTTTCAGATGAACTTCTCTTGAACATATGGATGACACGACCAATGATTTGGCAGCATTTACTTAGAAACGACGCAGGGTATGACCTTGTAGCAAATCGAATGAGAGACAAATGGATTCCCCAAACCGGCTTCAAAATAATGAATAGGGGAGTGTCGTGTTCAAGAGCGACACTTACTGCCAATTAACGTGAATATGAGAATACATCCCTTTCCCAAAATTTCCCCCACCATTTCTAGCGAGTACCTCTTTATTTTTACGCAAGCTTGAGGAGGATAACATATGCTTGTTGACATAAGATTATCCTTCGGATAAGTCCTTCGGAGTATGTTTAACGAACCCTAAGAAGGAGTGGTTCGGTATCATTACGGGTTTGTCGATGTTTGTTTAACGAGTCCAAAGATAGAAAACTCGAAGGTTTTTCATGATTATAGAGTCTGGAAAAAATCTTAAAAGAGAACTCTCTCAGCTCCTTTTTCGTAAAATAGTCTGATGAGACCGAAAAAGAGATAAATTATCGCCCAAAAGACACTTTCTTCAAATACTTTAGCGAACGTGAAAAGTGCAAGGTCGCTCGGCTATCTTTTCATGTTTAGAGAGTCTGAAAAAAGATTAAAGAGGACTCCAGGAGGGTTCCTTTTTTGTATAACCTTGTTGAGCCCGAAAAAGTGATAAAAGTGTGCTCGATCACGTTCTCATGTATTTTTGAGCGTGAGAACGGACAAAGACCAAGCTCGAGGTTTTGTACAAAAACCATAAAAAACAATCAAAACATGTGATAAAGAAGAAAAAATATCCGCATCCCTGTGCATGAACATCGAAGTCGTCACGCCTGCAAAAGTTGTACTCAAAAAGGCATTAGGCATTAGGTTTTAATAAATAAATTATTATAAAAACCAAATAAAATGGAAAAAGTAAATATAATGGGGTAAAAACTATTTTTACCATATCATTTTAACTTTACCACTATTTGAGCCCAAAAACCCCTCTATTACCCTTGAAATTCGACGTCAAATTGCGAGAGTTACGAGCATCCATTCAACGAACCGTCAGCGGCAGTGAGGTAGGCTCTTTTTCCTCTACTTTTTCATGGTTTAATTTTTCATTTTCATAGGCAAAAAACACATTTTTGAGTTGGTTTTGAGGGATATTATTGCGCTCATCCATTCTCACAGGTGAGCTACACGGGACCTGTGAGAATGGGTCATTCTCGCAGGTGAGCCCAAAGGCTCCCGCGAGAACCTCGCACTGTGCCTAAAGGGCACCTGCAAGAACCACAAAGTGTAAAAGTTTTTTTAAAATTTGCTCAATGAAAAGATACCAAATGTGGAATAGAGTTATTAATCTTCTTCTTGTGTTTCTTTTGCAAGTGTTTTCCATCACCATGGTTCTGGAATGGCGTGAAAGGGAGTGTTAGGCTCCAATCTACTGATGTAAATTAGAGTATAAATGATTGTCAATTCGGTGTTTGTAAGACTTAGAGGCACTTCCAAAGTATATGGATTTAGAGATAGTTTTTATCTTTAAGGGAGATAAACCAAAACCTATTCTAAGGGATGAATATGGAAGAGACGCTAAGCTTCTATTCAGAAGTCCTATTCATAGATCTCATAACAATAATCAGCAATTGCTTTTCTAAAGAGTATCAACAGTAAGCATTCAAGAGATGTTCGAACTAGTTTCAAGATTTATCAAATGCTAGAAGGACAAAACTCTTATTCAAGAGATGCATTCATTGTCTTATTTCATTCATTCATTAGAAACTATAATCAAATTAAATCAAAAGTTTTGAAAACGTAAATAACTCAAAAAGCATTCGTGACTATCTTAATGCTTGAAGACAAACTACACATTGAATTCTTATTCAAGAAATCATTCACAATATGAGTAAGGCTTTGAAACATTAAGCATATGATTTAGCTATGGAATTTATCTAACTACAAGAAGATAAAAACTCATCTACATCAAGATCTGATCTAAAACATGTATCAAAGATTACTTGAAAAGAACATAAAGAAAGAGTGTACTAGTTTGGCAAAGGGGGCCCTCCAATGCTTCATTGGTACACTTGATTTGTCTCAGCTAAGAAAAGAGCTCCAGTAGCATTCAAATCATAATATCATAGGCATTTAACAGGAGCAAGACACAAAACTGATCTTCAAGAGTGCAAATTCCAAAGTTTCTTCATTCACATCAAGATTGTCATACTAGTCTATGCTTAAGAGTATTTATACAAGAGTTTCAAAACTAAAAATGCTAATAAGTCTCCTAAATATCATGATCAGATCCATAATATCCTAGGAGGGTTGAATTCCTCCTTTAGATCCACAATATATGGCCAAATCCCACGAAAATCCAAAACTGTCCATGATTTAAGGCTGAAATAGGGTATTTTCTGTTGAAGTGGCCCTGTTTGACCAACGTTGACCAGACATCTGGAAGGCTCAGATCTCGAAGCTGATAGCTCATTATCCATCCTCGTACATCAGGGAACACGACCCAAGTATTATATTTCACCCAAGTTTCTTGCAAGTACACGAAGCTAGGAGCAATTACGGGATTTAGTCAAATCCTATAATTTCTGATAAATTTTCAATTTTAATGCCAAAATTTAGAAAACTCAATTCTTAAGCTAAAGAATGATAAATATACCTCGCATAAGCTATTTCATGGAAAATATGGAATGAAATGAAGGCAAAATTGATAGATATAGAGGCAAAAGTGTGGTTTATAGAGCAAAAAGGAAGCATAAAAATGTACTCAACATCTCCCCCAAGAGGAAGTCCTTGCATGTCCTCATGCACAAAAATGTTCTTGAACCTCTGTCACTGATCTTCTACCACCTACGTTGCCTGCAATAATGTTTCCACATTCACCTGAGCTGTATGAAGTGCTTTCATTCTTTGATACTTCTCTTTATATGCATTTTTCTGTTGGAACCACTTATAGGCTTGTTTGGAGATTAACTTGTTCTATTTTTGAAGCTTCTTGTTCTTCTTCTTCAAAGTTTCATTCTCCTCCTGTGTTTTGTGGCTTTGAGTTCTTAGCATTTCATTTTATTTTTTTATGTATCTTTCTAAGACTTCAATTTCTTTGATTTTTCTCTTCATTTTCCTTATTTTCTTATTTTTCCTATCAAGTTCAGATGTGGATGTACCAGCCACTTCTTCCATTTGAGGTTCTTATTTCATGTCCTTGATTAATTTTTCCACATCTACTCTCATATGTTCATAGGTGGAAGTTTATTGTTCCTCAAAACCATCATTTCCCAATGATTGTGCCTCTAGAGTCTGAATATGTGCATACTGTGCTTGTTGTGCTTCATCATCATTTTCTTGTATTTGGCCCTTTTGAACTTGTTGATGTTTTCTTGATTTTCTTTCATGAGTGGTAAAAATCTTGTCTTTTTCCTCAAGTTATTTCTCTTTTATCACCATACTTCTTGTTTTTCTCCTCCCCATAGGCGGTTTTGGGCTTGTTGCCTTGGGGTGCGGTACTTCTTCCTCATCATCAGTCACAATTAAAATTTGTTCCTCTTCTTCTTCCTCCTTTATTGTTTCAAAACCATTTTCAATGATAAACTGTTGCCAAATCAAATTTTGCTTCTGTAGTTCATATATAATGATCATTTTAATAAAACCACAGTGATATAAAATCTTTTCTGTGTTTCTTCCTTGTTTCTGGACAGCCTTAGCCATTTTATAAATGCTTTGTAAGAGAAAATAAGGCATATTGATTTCACAGTCACCTCTTAAGTGTTGCAGCAGTTTAATATGATATAGGTAGATGATGAAAAACCTTCCCTCACAAGTTATAAATTTCTATATGAGGTATGCTAATTCATCCCAATGATGAACCAACCAACTCCTTGAAATTCCCTTCTTCCAATTTATTGTTGCTACCCTTGACCTGAAAATAAAATGTACCCATGATTTCTCTTTGAAATGCTTGGTTTTGAAATATATCTCTCCTATTTGAGGAAGTCCAGTGACATGTGAAATGCTATCTTCAGTGATCCTAATGGTAAGGTTTCCAACAGTAGCTCTTTCCCCATCAAATGAGTGAGAAAATTCTAAGGCAACTCCTTCACAAAATCCATCAAATTTTTCAAAGAAGCCTATCCACTGTTTTTGCTCCAAAATTTGTATACAAACTCTGTGTATTTCTAATGTAACAAGCCTCTCTGGTTCATATCTAGATACCATACTTCCAAGTTTAAGAGCAAGACCTAAAATATTTTCACTGTTTATAGAAAGGAGGTCTAAAATCTTCAACCCTGCAATTCTTTTGACCAAAATTTCTTAAACTTCCAGACTTTGTGTGAATTTAATTTTGTGTGTGGTCTTCAAGAAGATTTTATGTTCAATAAGCAAAGGAAATCTCTTATTTTTTAATTCCTAAGTTGTTCTCTGTTCATAAAAATTTTTATGCAAGGGCATACCTGGTAATTTCGAAAAATTCTCAAGCTTCTTGTCGAATTCTGGCTCAATTTCCCCTCTTTCAGTCGGCCTTTGCTAAACATGAACTGTCTTTCTTTACAAATGTATCACAGGACGTTGAATTTATACTTGGCTGTTTAATTATTTGAGTTTGGGCTTACCTTCAGTGGCCGACTCCTATTTGGATACGTGTTTTTCCTTTGCTTCACCATGTATCTCCTTCAAGCCCCCATGTTTTCTTCCACAGAACGAAATGTTGTATGTTGACAGTGAAATTGTCAACATAAAATTCGTTTTTTTTAACAGAGAATTTCAGGATAGGAATGCGTAGGAGGAACAATGTGCTAGAGCGTAGGGATTTGGGATGGCACTGGCATTGTGAACATAGCGTGTAATTTTTTTGAAATGGAGGTAAGTGTATGCAGAGGTGCGTCGGCGGTTCGAGTCTAAGAGCGTGCAGGTGAGACACGGCATGCAATGTTTGGTGAGACACAGCAAATATGAAAATCATTTGAGTCGTTTTTCTTTTATGGAGAGAAAAAAAAACGTTGGAGGAGACTTTTAAACAAGGGTCTTTATTTTTTAAAATGGATTGTATAGCGATCACAGCTGAAGGTGCTGCTATATTCATACCTTGTACTCTTCTCCTCATTGCAATTATTATAAGAAATGGTTTAAAAAAAATGTTCACTTGAATTATAACTCCCTAATGTGTTTCCAACCTCTTCATCAAGCATGAACTTTTCTTCTTATGACCCCTTTTTAAATGTATATGCAAACCACCCTTAATCTATGCAACAATACTTTAGTCTGTGTATGCAACTTATGTCTTCAGAAACATAGCATTTGACAGCTCAAAACAAACAACGTGTTTTGTATTTGAAACCTGATCCCTCCTTATAACTCCTTTGGAAACCAAAAGGGGTTCTTTTAAGTACCATTTTTAATGCTTTTGAGGATGAAAATGGAGTGATGAAAAGATGGTGTAGGGGGAAGGAAGGATAGGATATTTACCATTGCTTAGCTTAGGAAGAATTCTCAAATTTAAAGCATTAAAAAGGAAAATATATACTAACTTGTTTGCTCATTGTGTTTTGCTTGACTGAAGCTGGATGGAATGTTGTTGTAAGTCATCAATTCCCTCTTCTATTTCTATTGCTTAGTATCTCATGTCCCTCTGCTGATTGAAATTGATTTTCTTCTTAGGTCTCTTATTGATTGGAATTGATATTTTCCTCAGGTCCCTCTACTGATTGAAATGGATGTCTTCCTCAGGTCCCTCTGCTGAATGGAATTGATATCTTCTTCGGGTCCCTTTGTTGAATTGAAATTGATACTTTCAGGTCCCTCTGCTGATTGAAATGGATACTTTCAGGTCCCTCTGCTGATTGAAAATTCCCTTTCTTTTAATGCATGTTGTCATATGTAGAAGGCTTCAAAGGTTTTCAAAATATACCTTATCCCCCTCAGCCTTATTTATTGACTTGTCCTCATGTCAGAGATAAATGTTTGTAAAACTTTTGAAGCTGAAAAAAATTGAAACTAGAAGTTAATGATGAAAATTATTATTTTTTTTTTTGAAGAATTTTGCTTGGCCAATGTTACTTGGTTTTCCAATCAAAATTAGAGTTTATATTGTGCCAGTTTCCTGGATTTTCACAACTAAACTCCCTTTTTTCTTTTTCTCTTTTTTTTTTTCTCTTTTTTATATATTTTTTATATTTTTTCTCTTTTTATTTTTATTTTAAGGAGAATGTGAAGGAGACACATGATTCTGTCTCTCCAACACTTCCATCTCATTCTGTTGAGATATCTGCTACAGAAAGTCTTCCTTGTTTACAGGCTTATTATATAGCTTTAGCCTATGTCCATTGACTATGAATGAGCTTGTCTCATCATCTATTGTTTGTAGTTTGACTGAGCCATTGTCATATACTTCTGTAATCTCATATGGACCAAGCCAATGAGTTGTAAATTTAGCTTTGAAATCTTTGAATTTTGAATCAAATAACAAAGCCCAGTCTCCTTCTTTGAATTATTTCTTCTTGATATACTTATCATGCCAATGTGCCCTTTGTTGTTCTATCAAAGTGTCATGTTCAACTGCTGCCTGTCTCATCTCATCTAATTGATTTAATTGCATGATCCTCTCTTTTTGTGCTTCAGAAAGATCTATTCCTAAATCAGCTGCTAGTTTAAAAGTATGAATTTGAAATTCTATAGGTAACAAAACTTGCTTACCATAGACCAGTTGATAAGGAGTAAACCCAATACTGTTTTTATAGGTGATTATGTATGCCCATAATGCTTCTTGAAGCTTGTCTGACCAATCTTTTCTATGTGTTTGGACTGTCTTGGTCATGATTGCTTCTAAAGTTTTGTTAGTAGATTCCACCTATCCATTTGCTTGTGGATGATAGGGTGTAGATTTCCGATGCTTGATTTGATATTTGCTTGCTAAGTATTTCACCATTTTAGAAGTAAACTGTGTTCCTTGGTCTGTTACAATCTCCCGGGGTACTCCAAATCTAACAAATATTTCTTCAAAGAGGAAGTTGACCACTGATTGTTCTGTAGCTCTCACTAATGCTTTGGCTTCCACCCACTTTGTAACATAATCAGTACATACTAAGATGTACTGCTTCCCTTTTGATGGTGGATTTATTGAACCAATGAAATCAAGAGCCCATTTTTCAAATGGTTCAATGTGAACTTGTGGTTTGAGAGGCATCTCATCGGTTGGAAGTGGTTTTCCCATCCTTTGGCAGCTATCACAACTTCGGACATATTTCTTGGAATCTTTGAAGATGGATGGCCAATAATACCCTAAATTGATTATTTTATATGTTGTCCTCTTATCTGCAAAATGACCACCACAAGGTTCATCATGGAAAGATTTTAGTATTTCTAAAATCTCATCTTGTCTTACACATCTTCTAATTATGAGGTCATATCCTATATAAAAGAGATCTCCATCAATCCATGTGTATCTAGCACTTTGTTTAATAATCTTTTTCTTTTCTTTGGATGTGAGAGACGGAGGTAACATTCCTGATGATAAATAGTTGGCTATATCATCATACCATGGAGTTATAACTGAAATTGCAAATAGGTGTTCATCAGGAAAATTATCTGAGACAGGAACAATCTCACCAGGTGTTTTTAATCGAGATAGGAAATCAGCTACTTGATTTTCCTTTCCAGGTCTATTCAAGACTGTGACGTTGAATTCCTGCATCAATAAAAACCATCTTGTTATCCTGCCATTAGTAATAGGTTTTTTCATGATATATCTTATGGTAGAATGATCTGTATGGATAAAGAATTCATAACCAGTGATGTAGTGATGAAACTTATTTACAACATGTACTACTGCCAACATTTCTTTCTTTGTGACTGTGTAATTCAACTCTGCAGGGGTTAGATTTTTGCTAATGAAGTAAATAGCATAAGTCATAAGATTTTATTTTTGACCCAATGATGCCCCTATTGCAGTATCTGATGCATCTGTAGAGATGTGAAATGGAAAAGCCCAATTGGGCCCTCTTAAGATAGGTGTTGTGGATAACTTGTCTTTGAGCTTCTGAAAGGCATTTTGACAATTAGTATTCCAATGAAAATGTATATCTTTTGCAAGCAATTTGAATAATGGCAAAGCTATTTTACTAAAATTTTCAATGAATCTTCGGTAATAGCCTGCATATCCAAGAAAAATTCTCACATCTTTTTGGCTAATTGGTTCTGGTAGATTTACAATGATTTGTATTTTTGTAGGATCCACTGTTATTCCTGACGATGAAATATGATGACCCAATACTACTCCTTCAGTTAACATCATAAAACATTTTTCATTGCTAAGAGACAAATTTGTTTTTATGCATCTTATTAGGACTTTTTCCAAGTTTTTCAAAGATTTGTCAAAAGAATGACCATGCACAGAGAAATCATCCATATATACCTCTACACATTCATGTACTAAATCAGCAAAAATGGCCAGGACTCTTTGAAAAGTAGTTGGGGCATTACATAAACCAAAAGGTAATACCTTATAAGCATATGTATCCCATGGGCATGTAAAAGTAGTTTTGTACTAATCCTCTAATGCTATATTGATTTGGTTATAGCCACTAAATCCATCTAAGAAGGAAAAGTATTTTTTCCCAGCTAAAGAATCTAAGACTTGATCTATGAATGGTAACGGAAAATGATCTCTAAGTGTTGCTTTGTTTAATTCCCTATAGTCTACACAAATTCTCCATTTCCCATTTTTCTTAGGTACAACAACTAATGGAGAAACCCATTGACTGTCAGAGATAGGGTAGATGAATCCTACCTTTAATAATTTTTGTAATTCTTCTTTAACTACCTCTTTCAATATTGGATTCATTCTTCATTGTGGTTGTCTGAGTGGTCTTATGTTATCATCTATGTAGATATGATGAGTGCATGTTTCAGGATGAATCCCCTGCATATCAGTATATTCCCAAGAAAATGCTTTATGATATTTCTTCAATAGTGCAATTAATTGTTCTTCCTGGGATGGTTCAAAATTTGTGCCAATATTCAAGTATTTCTCAGGACTAATTTCAATTATCTTTCTTTGAGTATTTTCCATAGAGATAACTGGAAAAATGTCATTAAATGTTGACTCTAAAGAATGAATTGTGCAATTTTCTTGAAAAGTTTGTCCTAATATTTTATCTGCAGAAATGTATTTTGTGTCTCTTAATTCTTGTGAGATATCTGGTTATGAAATGAAATAGTCTAATAGATCTTCATTATTTTCCTCCCTAAAATCAAAGGCTTGATTAATACTTAATATAGGTTGAATTACTTATTCCTGTTGTTGCTTTGTTTCATCAAGCCAAGGTAATTGATCTATTACAGAAGGTTTTTGAGTAGGAGGATAAAGTGTGATTTGTTTCCTTTCAGTTCCATGTGAGATAATCATATTCCCTATTCTACAACCGATGAAAGCATCTGCTATGGCCAACCAAGGTCATCCAAGGATCAATGGATGGCCTCCTAGATTAGATTTTGGTTGAAGGACCAAGAAATCTACTGGATACTCCCAAGAATCCAAAGAAACTATGATATCTTCAAGTATACCTTCAGGAACTACTTTAGATCTATCAGCTAATTCTAAGACCGTAGTGGTTGGTCGAAGATTTTTCAAATTCAAATGTCTCATTGTCTCTAATGTCATCACATTGATAGCTTCTCCTAAGTCAATTAATGTTTTAGAGATCGAAAAATTGTTGATTGTTATGGTTACCATTGGAATTCCCGGGTCAACATATTTTTCGATTGAAATGGTATTTGACATTAGGCCTGCTAGATTTCCAATTACATGAATTGTTGGTGGATCTTTCCTTATTTTGTTAATTTTCTTTGAACATAATTCCTTAATTTCTTTTGTATAGATTGGGATATCCTTAATAGATTGCAATAAAGGAATTTTCACACAGACGTTTCTTAATTCATCTAAGACATCAAACTCAGGAAGAGAGATTGGTAATTTCTCTTTAACCAACCTTTCTAGAAAAGGAGATGTTGGGATATTTAATGTTTTACTCTTCTGGATTTGATTGTCTATTGGTAGCTTTTCTGTGCTAGGAATCTCCTCTTTTTCAATTTGTTTTTCTATGATAACAGGATAATCCTTTGATAGAACTTTCCCAGACCTTAAGTGGATATTTTGAAGAGGGAGGATTGAGTATGATGGTCCTTCTTCAATGTTATACATGGGTTTTTCCACTTTATTATTAGGATTGGAGATTGGTTGGGATGGTAATTGAGTTGGTCTGGGTGGAGGTTGGTTAGATGGTAGTTGGAGTTGTTGTGGTGCAGGCTGTGATGACTGAAAATATGAATTTTGTGGTTGATTTTGCTGGAACTGTTGATAAGGAAAAGGTTGGTATCGCTCTTGATATGGCTGTTGGTATGGCTGTTCGTATGGCTGATTTCCTTGAGCATACCATCGCCAACCTTGAGGAGGTTGGTTTTGGCTCTGCTGAGAAGGCCAAGTTTTCCAAGGCATTGGTGCATTCCATGAATTTTGAGTAGGAGTTTGAAAATTCTGAGGAAATTGTTGAGAGAATTGAGGAGCAAAATTTTGAGACATACCTATGAAACGTGGCTGCCAAGGCTTCCTTGGTGCTAGATAATAAAGAGATTCCATTCCTTTTCCTTCTTCTATGTGAGTAGCTTGTATTTCTTTTAACCTTGGATAATCATCAGTGGCATGATTATCTGTACATAATCCACAAACTTGAATTCTGTTTAAAGGACATTCTCTCGGTGCATGTTTTTTTCTACATATAGGACAATAGATGGATAATACTTTATCTTGTTCCTCTTGCTTCTATTTAGCTTTCAATGTGTCAATTTGTGAACCAAATGTGTTAATAATATCAGTTTTAAAGATCTCAAACAGATTCCCTAATTTTGATTTAGTAACACCATTGGAAATTGATTTTGTTGACTTTGTCACAATATCTCTTTGTCCTCGTCCTCTTTTATCTTTTCCCCTTGAATATTTCTTACATAATTTAGTGATTTTTGGGAAAGGAAGGTGAGAAATATCCCCTGCCCCCATTAAATTAAGAGCCTCCAAATTTTCATCTGAAATTCCCTTCAAAAAGATAGTATGAATGACATCCAAAGGAAGATTAGATTGCTTAGATTTATGCATATTATAAAGAAATTTTTCTAGATATTCTTCTAAGCTTTCATCTTCACTTTGAGACATTTTAAAGATATCTTATTTAGAGTCTTTGGATTTACAATAGGGATGATATTTAGCAAGAAATTTCTTTTTCATGTCTTCCCAGTATACTATGGTTGCTTCTCCCAACCCCATGAACCATTTTAATGCATATCCTTTCAAAGTTGCAGGAAATAAATGAAGTTTTTGAGCATCATTGGTATATCCATATGTTCTACAAACGATGTCAAATTCAAACATGAAAGAATCAGGGTCTTCAGTAGACAAGACAAAGAAATTTGGAAGAATAGAGGGAGGACTATTTTTCATTTTTATGTCATCTCCTAAAAGAGTTGGTGTATCAACTATAGGAAATGCAAATGTAGTATGTTCTTCTTCCTCCTCTTCACCATTTCCTCCTCCTCTTGTCTCTTCTCGATGTGATTCTCTATCCTCTCGTTATTTCCTTCCTCTTTCTTCATTTCTTTTCCTTTCTAATTCCCTCTCCGTTCTTTCCCTTTCTTGTCTATCAGCTTCTGACATTGCAAAGAAGTTTTCTGTTGTACAGTCAGATATTTCTGTTGGAAAAAGACGTTGTCCTATTTGTTCAAAAATAGTTTTCTTTTCTTTTTTCTTTCCTACAAAAGATATTTATGTTTGTATTTGTTTCTTCTTTACTTCATGAGCCAATAGAACTTGTCTTTCTATGAGGGTTAACCTTTGTCCTGAACGTTGTTTTTCCTCTAATTCTTCCAAAGTGATTTTT
This sequence comes from Picea engelmannii, assembly GCA_009831015.1. Lineage (NCBI taxonomy): Eukaryota > Viridiplantae > Streptophyta > Pinopsida > Pinales > Pinaceae > Picea > Picea engelmannii. The sequence continues at coordinate 321,056 of ML797756.1, forward strand.
CCAGCAATTGGTGTAGTAGATTCGTATTTTTCAGTTGTATATGTTCCTGCTCCTACAGATGGTTGATTAGTTTTGGGGGAGGTTTGTTTTAAAAATTTTCCTTTATCATCCCTAAGTTTAGACATATAACTTAAAATTAATTCTATGCTGTGTTTTTATTTTATTTTATGTGTATATATGTTTTTTTTATCTCTAAATGTGCCTCCATGGCAACGGCGCCAAAATGTTAGGCTCCAATCTATTGATTTAGGCTCCAATCTAGAGTATAAATGATTGTCAATCCGGTGTTTGTAAGACTTAGAGGCACGTCCAAAGTATATGGATTTAGAGATAGTTTTTATCTTTAATGGAGATAAACCAAAACCTATTCTAAGGGCTGAATATGGAAGAGATGCTAAGCTTCTATTTAGAAGTCCTATTCATAGATCTCATAGCAATACTCACCAATTGTTTTTCTAAAGAGTATCAACAGTAAGCATTCAAGATATGTTCGAACTAGTTTCAAGATTTATCAAATGCTAGAACGACAAAACTCTTATTCAAGAGATGCATTCATTGTCTTATTTCATTCATTCATTAGAAACTATAATCAAATTAAATCAAAAGTTCTAAAAACGTAAATAACTCAAAAAGCATTTGTGACTATCTTAATGCTTGAAGACAAACTACACATTGAATTCTTATTCAAGAAATCATTCACAATATGAGTAAGGATTTTAAACATTAAGCATATGATTTAGCTATGGAATTTATGTAACTACAACAAGATAAAAACTCATCTACAAAAAGATCTGATCTAAAACATGTATCAAAGATTACTTGAAAAGAACATAAAGAAAGAGTGTACTAGTTTGGCAAAGGGGGCCCTCCAATGCTTCACTAGTACACTTGAGTTGTCTCAGCTAAGAAAAGAGATCCAACAACATTCAAATCATCATATCATAGGCATTTAACAGGAACAAGACATAGAACTGATCTTCAAGAGTGCAAATTCCAAAGTTTCTTCATTCACATCAAGATTGTCATACTAGTCTATGCTTAAGAGTATTTATACAAGAGTTTCAAAACTAAAAATGATAATAAGTCTCCTAAATATCATGATCAGATCCATAATATCCTAGGAGGGTCGAATGCCTCCTTCAGATCCACAATATATGGCCAAATCCCACGAAAATCCAAAACTATCCATGATTTAAGGCTGAAACAGGGTATTTTCTGTTAAAGTGGCCATGTTTGACCAGCATTGACCGGACATCAGGAAGGCTCAGATCTCGAAGATGATAGCTCATTATCCATCCTTGTACATCAGGGAACATGACCCAAGTCTTAGATTTCTCCCAGGTGTCTTGCAAGTACATGAAGCTACGAGCAATTACGAGATTTAGTCAAATCCTGTAATTTCTGATAAATTTTCAATTTTAATGCCAAAATTTAGAAAACTCAATTCTTAAGCTAAAGAATGATAAATATACCTTGCATAAGTTGTTTCATGGAAAATATGGAATGAAATGAAGGCAAAATGGATAGATATAGAGGCAAAAGTGTGGTTTATAGAGCAAAAAGGAAGCATAAAAATGTACTCAACAGGGAGCACGAAGAAGATAATGCCATTGTCGGAAATCATCCAGCCACCATTGCTTCTTTATGAGACTGTGGTCTTATGAAGTACTTTTGTATCCCGGGAATGAGGGCCCAAGTCAGGTTATTAGAGTACCTTGTGCATATGCGGGATCTCGATCAGCAAGTATTCCATGTAGGGGTCCACACATTGTCCTTGGATATTGAGGACATTTACTTCTTGACAGGACTGTCACGGCATGGGTACCACATGAGCCTGACTGGTAGAAAAGGTGGTGGGCTACCCATGAGTGAGTACTGTCGCTTACACTGTGTTCCATAGGTAGAGAGGAAGAAAGGGAAAGTAGCTATTTGGGGAGTGCGGGATTTGACCCTCCGCACTATTTTGTTCACTATTGCTCATATGGCTGGGAGCTCCGCTCCTCACATGGAACTCCATAGTTACTTTCAGTATGTCATAGAGTGTACTGAGCCTCGAGTTTTTAATTGGGCAGATGTTGTGCTTCGTAGCATGAAAAGGTAGTTGACCAAATGCAGGCGAGGCGACCTGAAGCAATTCGGGTACGGATCTTTGTTGGTGTCCTTCTTTACCGAGAGGGTTCCATTACTGAGGTTGCAGGTTGATTGGAATTTACCAGCTCTAATAGATCCAAGAATGCTGAGATGGTGTCATCTCATGGCCTGGCACGTAGCTGGACCAATTATCAGATTTGATGATACCTTCTTCGACTAGTTGCGACCACAGATGTTGATGGTCGACGATTATTCTTATGCCGGGTTGGATTTCCAAGGAGATCCAGACTTGGTTCTGCCTGAGGGTGCTCAGTGGGGGGAACTTGGTAAGAAGTACACATTTTTTCCTTTTTAAATGTTTTTGTGAATTTTATCATATGCAAATGTTTTTATATGTTCGTCCAAGGACTAAATACAAAATTGTTTTTGATGACATAGATGCAGGACCTTACCGACCTCCTGGTACTTCTCCTATTCAACGGCAAAGAGAGATGGTGTGAGTGCCACGATGGGACACCCAGGATTATGAAGCGATGGAACAAAACTTGGAGGGTTTGACAACAGATATTCTAGACATGCCTCTAGGAGAGGTTCCACGACATTATCAACGTCATACAGTAGGAGTGTCAGAGTCCATAGGCCAACTTCTTCGTAGGGTTGCTCGGGCAGTCGTGTGTTACCATGAACGTCATCCATGACGTCACTTTGTAGAAGCTATGAGCTTCAGATTTTGAAATTTTGGTCCTTGGACAAAACTTTTTGTAAAAACTCTTTTGATCGTTATATATACATACGACTTCTACTGGTTTATCTTATGTTATGTGAAAATTGATGTGATTGATTTATAAATGATCCAAATGTCTGTCTAATACATAGTTAGCCAATGCATCAGTTAATGTATTTAGACATCTAGGAATATGTTGATATTCAATATAATCAAAATAACGTTCCAAGAGGCGAATTCGCAAATACATCCGTAACAAAGTAGGACTTCGAATAGTATAGACATTACTTAACTGTAGTACTACAAGCTTTGAATCGAGTCGGACAACCAAATGACGGATTCTGAGCAAGATAGCATCAATCAACAATTCGATAACAGTTCTATACTCTGCAATATTGTTAGTCGCATGGCCGAGACACACACCTCGTAAGGAGACAAGTTCGTTTTTAGGGGCGTAAATTTCCCATGCAGCGGAAGCAAGGTTTTGAGTAGTACGGCTAGCGCCATCAGTGAAGCCAATGTAGGGAAGCGAAGAATCTGACATCTGGAAATCAAACACAATGTCACATAAGGACAGAGACTAGATAACGACAAAAGAAAGCTACAGTAACACACAAGAAGTATGATACAATAAAAATACAAGTACTTGTGCACAGGTGATCTTATGCATAGTACTTCTTCAAGTACAACCCATTTCTGGGTTCACTTAAAGGGATACCATCGTAATCTACTAACTCATAAGCTCCTTTTTCCAAAAATCATCTAACGATATAAGGACCTCGCCACATGGCTTCAAATTTTCCAGCTCCTAGCACATCTCGATCTTGTTCATAGAGGAGAACGAGATCTCCTTCGGAGAAAATGCGAGGGTTGACATGTTTGTCGTATTGGGCCTTGACATGTTTTTTCTGAGTTTCTATGACTAGGGTAGCATCGCGTCGAGTTTCTTCTAATCGCACAAGATACAATAGACGTTCTTCCTCAGCATAAGTGTTTGGTAGGAGTTCAAAAGTTAGTTTTAAAGAGGGTATCTCGCATTCAATCGGGAGAATGGCCTCCAAACCATAGACTAACTGGAAAGGTGTAAACCCAGTAGCTGACTTGACGGATGTCTGATAAGCCCACAATGCCAAAAACAACATTGTGTGCCAGCTTGTTTTGTGAATCCCTATCATTCGTCGGAGCATAGTTATGAGAACTTTGTTAATTGCTTCGACTTGGCCATTGGCTTGTGGGTAATAGGGCGTTGAGTTTTGATGGCGAAGACCCAACTTTTCAGTAAGTTCGAACATCATCAAGTTTCGAAAGTGGCTACCATGATCAGTGACGATAGCTTGAGGGACACCAAAACGAGCTATGATGTGATTAAAAATGAATAATGATGCGGTCTTTCCAGTGTTGTCAAATGTCGGCATCGCCTCGGCCCATTTCGTAAAATAATCTACAGCTACAATGATGTATCCATGCCCCCCGGCCGAGTGGGGGTGACATGTCATGAAATCGATGCCCCATTTCCCAAAGGGACCAACGGAGACCACAGGGTGAAGAGGAGCTGGATGTGACCGTATCTTGTTATTATAGGTCTGGAAAGAATGGCATTTTTGAACGATGATTATGCAGTCATTAAATAAAGAAGGCCAAAAATACCCTGCTCATAACATCTTTTGGGTATTAGCATACCCAGACATATGACCACCACAGGGTTCAGAATGGCAGTCATTCAGAGCTCTCTCGGCCTCGTCGAATGTGAGGCAGCATTGAAAAATGGAGTCAATCCCTCGACGATAAAGAGTATCCCCGAGGATAATATATTGACGAGCTTGGTATTGTATTCGACGTCGGTCAGTATAGGACAAAGTTGGTTGGAAAGTCTGGGTTTGGAGATATATAATGATATCACCATACCAAAGATCATCATTGCTGATGAGGAAAAGGGATTCATCAGGTAATGAATCAGCTGCTACATTTTCCGTTTCAGAATAGGGAAAGTCACATATCAACTCAGCAAATACTAAGGACTTCTTGGACTTGGCGCGTTCGAATTCCAAGTCAAACTCCTGGAGTATCACAATCCATTTGGAGTATTTTCCCCCTAGCAATTGACGTGTGAGAATGTGTTGCATAGGGTTACAGTGAGAAATCATGGTAGTCTTGCGCGAGAGGATATAGTGCTGGAAGCATTGGACGGCTTGGACGGCTGCCAAGGCTAGTTTTTCGACATGTAAATACTTGATTTCGGTAGGTGTTAGATTCTGACACAAGTAGTAGATAACATGTTCGTCGTTAGCGTCATCCTCTTGGACGAGAACCATACCAATGGTGTAATCTGAGGCTGCAAGGTAAAGGAAATAATCGCGACTGTAATCTAGGGGAAATAGAAGCGGAGCACGTGTTAGGGACAATTTCAAAGATTTGAAAGAGTTGTTGTTGATGGTATCCCATATGAACTCAGACCCATTTTTTAGGAGCCGCGTAAAGCCACGAGTTATCTCGGCATAATTTGGAATAAAACGACGAAGAAAGTTTTCTTTCCCCTGCAAACTTTGTAACTAACGAAGTGTAGAAGGAGGAGGGAGATTAAGGACCACCTCAACCTTTAAAGGATCTACCCTAATCCCTTGACACGAAACAATAAATCCTAGAAGGCGGTCGGATTCCATGCAGAAAACACACTTATGAGGATTCAAACGTATACTGTAAAACTGATAGTGGAGGAAAATGGCTCAGAGGTGGGTTGGATGATCGACTCGGCGCATTGAGTGAGCAGGTAAATTTTCCAGATATGGTTGAACAATGTGCTTGATATCATGGAAAGCATAAGACATAGTGCATTGAAAAGTTGCGCCAGCATTCTTGAGACCAAAAGGGAGTTTCCGATAGGCAAAAGTACCCCAAGGACAAATAAAAGCAGTCTTATGTTGATCCTCGGGAACAATGTTGATTTTATTATACATGGAGAAACCATTAATCAGAGAGAAGATTTCACTTCCGGCGCAATCGTCAACAATCTGATCGACGAAGGGGGTAGGAAAGTTGTCTTTGGGACAAGCTTTGTTGATATCCCTATAATCAACGCATACACGAATTGTACCTTGTTTCTTGTCAATCGGGACAAGATTGGAAACCCAGTCAGTGAGGGCCACCGGGTAAATAAAGCCGGCTTTGAGAATTTTTTCGACTTCGATCTTGATAGCAGCCGCTTTACGTGGGTGAATGGGATGAAGGCATTGCCTGACGGGTTTAGTGTCGGGGTATGTCTTGATCTCATGTATCACAATGTCGGGGTCGATACCCAACATTTCTTCGTAGCTCCAGGCGAAGATGCCATGAAACTCTTTAAAAAGGGACATGTAGGTGACAATCTCGTCAGGGGAACACAAAGCTCCGATATGGACATTTTCGACGATTCCAGGTTTGATGGATATGTCGAAGGGAATAGTGGGCGAGATATTTCTTAAGTTCCCTTAGGAAAGCACATCGTGTGTGGACTCGGGAATGGTTGAGATGACGACAATGGTCGACGGGGTCGAGATCCATCGGTAGTTCTCAATGGTATGTTGCTCCAGCAAAAGGATGGAACGATGATGTCCATCGTCCCAAGGGGTGTCCTCCATGATAGACATGATCATATCATCTATGAGAAAAATGACACGGAAAGGATCTGGAGATAACTCACCAAGAAAAGGGGTAGAAGGGGTTGTCGATTGAATGGCCTGATAGGCGGATTCGACCGGACTTAACGACATTTCGTCGCTATAACGAAGATGATCTCCAGGGTCAGGTACTATCCATGGGTCATGAGACGCAAAAATTTCATGAATCGAGGTGGAGATCATGTTGATTGAATAAACAGACGAGTGGGGAACATCGGGCGGTGGAATGGGGAAAGTACCCATTAACGAAGAGTCTTTGAGAAGACCTACACCGACGTTCTCATAACTCGGTGGAGTTTTAGCGATGAACGGTACGTTGTCAGTACGGGTGTCGGAGTTAAAGAAGGCTAATTGGTCAACGGTGACTACCTTCCCTTGATGTGGGAAACGTACCACACGAAAAAGGGTCGACACAACTGTGCGCATGGAATCGATCCAACTGCAGCCAAGTAGAAGATTGTAATCAAGGGGAGTGTCAAAGACTTCCACTTCAACTTGGACCGTTTTGTCTTCTAACGTAATGGGCAACGAAGGAAGGACATCGTAGGGCTTAAAACCAGATCCATTGAAGGCTTTGAGAGTGTTCTGGGATTCGTGCAAAGATGGAGATCCAATGGCTTTCCAGCAAGTAAGAGACATGACACACGTCGAGGCACCCTCGTCGATAACGGTTCGGAAAATGTTTTTGTTAGAGAAAATCACTTGAATCTAGAATGCGAGTTGAGGGGGTAACCTTGGAACGTGATATTCCAAGTCAAAAATTATTAAATTCGTATCCGTTGGGTCAATTCCATCGATAGATTTCAACAGTGCCTTCCGTTGTGTGGGACAACTCTAAAGGACTTCAATGGCTGACATTGCAGAAGGTGCTTGGGCCATATCTTCAACAATGTTGTAGTTCTGGGCAGCACGAGCATGAGGATTGAAAGTCGATTTTTGAACGACGCCCTTTGGGGGGGGTCAAAGAACTATGTCGAGGCTTGATCGTTCGAGATGAGGAGGACCGTTGGTAGGTGGATTCGTGGGAGAGGGTTGTACCAACGAAGGATGTAAGTCATCAACCTTCTCTTTAGAAGGAGAATAATCTTTGGCTCGAGTGGTGAGTGCAATGTCGGTCGACTTTGAATCGCCAGTACACATCAATACATAGGATGTAGTAGAAGGTGAGGGTTGGTCATGAATGACCAACTGAGCCTATTGTTGAGACGAGAAGGGTTGAGACAAAATGACCGGAGCAGGTGGTTTTGGGGCTCCTTGAAGGAACTTAGTGACTTCGGCGCGTCGTGGAAAATCCTTCATGTAGTGATCATCACCATAGATAATACAAGGGTATCGAGGTTTTCACTTATCCCGATCATCAACAGGTGTAGTTTTGGTTCTCTCTGCTTGAGAAGTATTTTTTTCCTCCTTATTCTTACCCCTTCCCTTTTTGGATTTGTTGTTACCGGCTAGGGTAGATTGAACTGCATTTACCTCAGAATTCTTGCCGATGAGAGGGGTAGGAGACGGAGCATTTTGAACATTAGAAGAAGCAGGTTTGGGGTTGACGCTTGAAACAGAATTTGGTTGGGCCTGGAAAGTGTCAATCACACCGTCGGCTACATGAGAAGCAACTAGAGTAGTTGAAGTGGTGGAAGTGGAAGGACGAGGTAAGTCAGGTAGTAAGTCGTAAAGGGTACCCATTTGTGAGTAAACGAGATCAAGGTATTGAGCATGACTTATGGCCTGCTCTTCCGTGACTACTCCACCCATGGCGATGTCACAACCAATTTCGTTCACAAATGATTTTGTGAACCACTCTGCCAGCAATTGATCGGGGAGTTTGAGTTTAATGAGACGTCTTCTCCGTCGCCACTCATGAATGTGATCGGAGATATGAGTGGCTTTATTTTGTTTGAAAGAACTCAAAATCTCGGTCCCCATTTCATAACGGATCGGTAACTAGTAGTGGGTGAGAAAATCCATAGCTAGGATGTTGAAGTCAGCGAAGAAACCTCGTGGTAATTCTATATACCACTTCACAGCAGAACCTATGAGGGTTCGTTGAAAAAGACGTAAATGAATAGAGTCATCCATCAACGAGTTGGATGAGCACCAGAGGTGAAAAGACATGACGTGATTGTTTGGGTGCTCTCCCGCTTTGTCGTCGAATTTAGGGATGTCCGATGGTAACTTGGTTGGTATAACAGGCTAGTGGGGAGAGTGACGAATTGGATCATTTAAAATCCTTGACAAATTCGGAAGATTCAAAGTGGCCAAAAAGGGTAACTGTCGATTCACATGCGGGTACTGGTGGTTTTGGGGAGGAAGCCCCGTTGGCAAACCAGTAGGACCATAAGAAGTCTGCATGTAATGTGAAGACCCAGGCAGATTCGATGGTGGTTGGAGAGGATAGTAGCTCAAAGGATTGTATCCTGGAATAGGGACATGAGTTTGAGCATTCGAACCCCAAATAGGATTGGATGTACCGGGATATGGTTGGCCTATACTAGGGAGTGTAACAGATGTAATTGGAACCTGTTGCCCCCCAATCGATTGAGAATTCTGTATCAGATGGTTCCAATACTGGGCCAAGGATAGAGGTATATTTTGTCCGTAGGGTGGTGGTTTTCCTCCAATCAGGGGTTGTGTTCCAATCATGGGTTGTGTTCCAATTGGGATTTGTGTTCCAATTGGGATTTGTGTTCCAATAGGAATTTTCCCTACAGAGGGGGGTTGGGTCAAACTTCCTTGGTGGAATTGTCCACCAACCGAAATCTGGTAATTTGGTGTGAACGACGAAATGGTGCTACTAGGATTAGTGCTGTCGGTAGAGGACGAGGAAGGTCCTCCAAAAGGAAATTGAGGGGGTGTCTGAATAAAACTAGGAAGAGAGTGCCCAGAAGAAGAGGGACCACCAAGAGAGCTGGATGGGGTTTGCGGAGGAGTTGAAATGGAAGCATTCAACACACGGTATCCAGGCGGTAGTGTTGGGGTGATATTAGGCATATGCGGTGTGCTGATGGGGGAGAGACTAACCACGGTAATCCCGGTGTGAACACTCGTAGTATTTGTGTGATGGGCCATTTCGATGGGGATGGTCCAGATGTGGTCAGATCGTGGGGCATCTGTACCAAGAAAATAACGAGCAGTAGTAGATGGAACTATCTCTAGGTTGGAGATTTCATAAATCATAGGTGATCCCGGACCAAAAAGGTCCCGTCTAAAAACGCTCGTAGACCAAAAAGGATCTTGGTCCCCAGGTCCAGGAAAAGGTCCAATCAGAGATCCAAAATACACAACAATTAAGTCTCCGGAAGAGTTTTCTTGCATAAAACGTCTCTCAGAATCGGGATGAATTCGAAAGTCCTCTCGAGTATTGGTAATTCAAAATTTTTCTAGAGAGTCAGTTCATTCCACTTGTGGTGTGGAAACATCTTGGACTTCACTCTGCTGAGGAGAGCCCTCAGGTGAACTTGTAGGCAAGGGTTGAGAACCTTCCAGATGCTCTGGAGATAAACCTTGCATTCTACGTGAACGACGTGGAGGAGCTATTGTAAAAGCGTGACAAACTTACGAAGAAAATCATATGGTCAACTTTGGTAAACAAACAACATGCACTAGTAAACAAAATCTAGGAAACAATACCAAGAAAACAAGACCTTCTAATTCCGAAGTCACTAGTTGGTGATGAAATCCAACGTCGCAACAATGAGACGAGAAGGGGCTGGGCTAGAGTGGAAAAGTTACGATGATGACCTACTTAACAGACTTACACCCTAGTGCAATCTCCCACACATAATCGTGGGTATACCCTCCAAGGAGCTCGAGTGAGTTTGGCCAACGTTGATTCCAAGTACCATGAATACTTTCCCCTTCACATTCACCTTGTGTAAGATCCTAATAAGATAGGCCACTAAGGTCACCACCAACAACAATAAATCCTGGGGGGACAGTCGACAGTCCGATCCACACACAAGGGAAGGGTATCTAGCCTGAAATCAACTCGAGAGGCTTCCACTCATAATTGTGGGTATACCTCTAAGTGATCCTCGTAATACGTGCAATCTCTACATTGATATCAACAAAGCAAGGTGAGTAACTTCATCAATATCAATGCGACCTCGTGTTTGACCCTTGTGTGAGAAGGGCTTCCCAGGACAAGATGTTGTAAATGGAATTTGACACTCCTTAACACAAGATGCTATTGTGTGTTTTGTTATTTAGAGAGTGTATCTCTCTACCTATTCCAAAGCGCTAGCCTAGCTAATTGTTGGTGTAATAGAGCCCTAGAAAAAGAGTTACTAGTTAAATTTTATGATCGCACAATGTTATTAGGGGTTGTTGTTACTCAAAGGAAGCAGAGATGAAACTGATGTTGTATGAGACTCTGACCTAACGATGCATAGATAGGAATGAAATATATCAATTTTCATTCAATGAATCCTATGTACGGGAGGGAAAGAGAAGTTTTCCAGATCAAACTTGAACTATGATACACAATTTCCTTTAAAATGCAATTGCAACGAATCACGCACCAATAACAATTCTCTATTGTTTGTTTTTCAACAATTTCAACAATTGATTTTCAATATTTTCAAAACAAAAAAAGCATTCGAAAGAAAAATGTTTTTTACTTTTCAAAAAGGATCTACACCATAGTGGTGAAGGTAAGGAAAACCAATAACTAATGAACAAGCAATAGACAAAAACCCAAACCAATCTTTCAATGGAAACAAAAATAACAAGCAGACCAAACTAGCCTTTTCAATTGCACGAGAAAAGTGATCTTCCAAATAATGAGCAAATGATAAAGACAAAGAAATTCAACTTTCAACCGATCACCGGTTCTTAACCAAACAGGCATACTCAGATTCCAAAAACGGAGAGTATATCTTTGCCGAGAAAAGTCAAGAAAAATGGACAGGAAGAGTCTTTGATTTCCTAAGACTGTTCGTGAACAAAAAACGAAGACAAGAAAACATCAACCAATAATCCAAGAAGCTCTATTCAAGCACCTATATTGAGCTGAGCAGTTGAACATGCAAAAAACTCAAATCCAAAATTTTGAAAAGAGGGTTCGCAGGCTAACAGTATTACACAGTGCGAGAATGGGTGATGCAGAAGCATCTCTCCATGTCATCCAACCAGCCAGCCAGCCACGTCAAGCGCGTGCATTCAAGGAGGAAGAGAGGCACAACCCTCATCTTCTATTTTGAAATTGAATGTAATTAAATGTTTAGGTTGTTGAGTCATAGGGTCATGCCTTTGCGCAGGCTGTATATAGGAAGGCCTTTAATGATTTGTAAGTCTGAGATCTAGATCCATATGCTGGACTAGACAACCCAGTCAATGTAATTGAATAGGGTAGGAGAGATCTGGAGGGAAGCGCTCGAAGAGCCCCCTCAGGTAAAAGAGATTTGGTATCCCATTTTTTAGGGTGGTAGTGGTTGTAAGAGAAGAGAATCTGCAAGTAGAGAGAGCAGAAGAGGATCTGTGACCTTGTTACAGGCCGTGCTCAGGAACACCTTGTAAATACAAGCGTTTGCCATATTGAATACAAAGAACATTTTTTCCTGCATGATGATGTGTTAGATGAATGTTTGTGAGTGTTCTTTATGTATGTTGTAGATGTATGTTGTAGGTTTGCATTTGCAGGAGTGTGTTTGATTTTCACGCTTGAGGTTCTTTGTGGTTTCATGCCAGGAGGGCATGACAGAGTACTGTGGTCTCTGGATACCAGTGCATAGAGGAAGCACTTCTAAATACTGCGGTTTCAGACAAAGACATGTTGTGGCACAAGAACTGAAGTCAACAGCTCAGGAGAAAGACCTCAAGGTTGTTGAACACTTTGGAGGCAAGGCTGTGGATGAGAGACACAGTTGCAGATAGGATTCTGTTGTAAATTCTGAGAGCTCTACCAGGTGGGCATTGAGCAGGTGCAAGGAGTGCACAGAGGACAAAATTGTTGAACGTTATGTGAAAATATACTTTTCCAGGTGGGCATTGAGTAGGTGTGCAGACAGGCACAGGGAGAAGAGGACTCTTTGAGTTCTATAGATTGGAGGAAGAATCCACTAAGGGATCTTCACAGGGTTACTCAATACCCAGAAGTACTCAGCAAAGGGGTTTCTTGAGTGAAGGATAGCCGGGAGGGAATCTAGTTTCTCCATTTGGGGGAGAAAAGGAAAGAAGAACCGAGTTTCCTTGGAGGTCGAAACTACAGGAAAAACTCAGAAGGGATAGAACCTGCGTGTGCATGCGAGAACTCTGCAAGGAGTGTAGGAATCAAAGAATCCTTTGAGGATTCGGGAGTAAAAGTTCAGAAAGAATAGCGTCATGGAGAACGCAGGCAAGAAATCAGATAAAGGATCTCACAGAGAAGAATGAAGCAAAGGTCAAGGCCTTTGAAAACTTGGAATTCTTCCAATTGCTGGAAGAAAGTGCGCAAGCTCAAGAGGGAGCACAGTAGTCGTCGGATCAGCTGGAGAAGGAGATCTGGACCATTGATTTACATGTCCAGGGAGCAGCATGAGAGCGCACAGAGGAAACGATCTGCACCGTCAGATCTGAGCAAAATGCTCGTCAGTCGTTTGATCGGTAAGGAGTTGCGCATGGTTTAACCCTTAGCGCAGAGAAGTGGGTGAAAAAGTCCCGAAAGGCATCGGGATATCGGCACTCGGGATATCAGAGTTCTCGAGGTCGAGAAGTCGGGCAATTGGTAGCGAAAGTCCCGAAATCGCGAGAAGCGATCAGGACCGTCCATCATAGGAGGATGCGTGGCAGAGGCCTAAGCATTCGGGAGATTTCCCGAAAGGAAATCTATTTATTGGCATTCGGGATATCGAGGATATCAAGGACATGAGTTTGGTCACTCGACATCAGAAACCCCCAATTAGCGAGATTTGATCTGAGCCATTCGTTTGGGAGTGGACGCGTGTCGTGAGATTTCCCATATCGGGGACTGGGGCATTGGAGATTGAAGAGGGAGCCTTTTGAATTCACGAGTGACAAAAACACGAAAAGGCGGGAACCCCACGTTGTGGTCCTAGCTGACGTCACGTCAGAGAATCAGGATTCGGGATATCGGAGATCCCATGGACAAGAAGCTCGTGCTTCCCGACATCGCGATCGCCGAAATCGCGAAGAAGGGGAAGGTCGGGGAATTGCCATATCGGCATTTCACGTATCGAAGAATCATGGATCCAAAGGACGAGAGGTTGGATGCTTGGGTCGCGAAACCCCGAAAGGAGATAAGGTTGCGGTCTTATGAGGACTAGTCATATGGACTAGGGCATAGCCAGGAGGGGCTAAGGCAGAAGGAGCTCATCGGGAAATCGGAGTTCGAAGTTCGAGAGAACAAGGAACTCTTGGCATTGGGAAACATGAAGTTCCGAAACCCGAATTTAGGTCGGGGAAGTTCATGGTCATGTGAAAAGGACTGTGCGGGTGAGTAGAAGGACCTCTGGATTGGTTTTCACAGTGATTCCAGTGGGAATCGAATGAGCCGCTTCAGCTCACAAACTGATTGATCGATCCTGTGAGCAGGAGCATGAGGTGGTGGTTGTGTCATTACTGCATCAATGGGTCATTCTCACAGGCTAGATTTGATCAAAGTGCGAGAACCTTGCACTGGACCTAAAAGAAAAGTGCGAACTTCATATATTCTTGTAGGCCACTATGGAGTGCAGTATGAGAATGTCTGAAACTAAACAATTTTTTGGAAAAAGACACAAAATTTGAAGGGGCTTCTGGACCCAGAGGGTCTATCAGGGTATCCTGAAGACTCAGAGATTGATATGAATGGAGAAAGGTAAGGCAAGAGAAAATGGCCAAGGAAAAACACCAAAAACCACAAAGAAAACGGGTTATCTCCCCAGTGGAGTTGCCAATTTTGTTATCGGACTAATCAGTAGGTGCGGACACTAACAGATCTCCCTAGATCCACCTGGATCTAGAACAAAATAGGATAGGACATGACTCTTTCCCTAAGTTATGACCATTGAATTAACTAGTAGGGAGGAACAAGTAACATACCTTTGTATCGCTTCCTAGGGTCTCTGTTTCTCCCGCTTTGCTCCGGTGCTCTCGTGAGGTCGAGACCAAGACAACACAAACCAACCAAAGTGAAGATAGAAAAATATATTCAATCGTCAACTTATGTGTATGATCAAGGAATTACACAATAAAGTAAAAATGACTTTATGGGAAAAGGACATGCCACTGTATCATATTAATTGAAAGTAGAAGATACAACCTGATCGCCTTGATGTCGCAAGCTTCCTTTTGGTGGCTTTTGGCTCCAACACACACACACTTTCTCAATCCTTTTATGAAGAAAATCAAATCCCTCTTGATAGACTTGCTAGAGTCTCCAAGCTTTTGTTCAAGCTAAGTCCTTCACACAATTCTTTCACCAATTTTCCAATGAATCTTGCTTAACCTTTTCCATGAGAATTCCATCAATATATAGGAACGAATGAGATGGTTACTTGGATAAGAATGATCCCACAATATCAGGAAACTAGTAAAAGGATAACCATTCAAATTCCAACCCATTCTTCTAGAAGATTCCCTTCTAGAACCATCGAGACTTCATCATTTTCCAAGCTTTAGAACAAGTTCGCACCCTAGCTATGTAAAACAGTGCGAGAAGTTCACACCCTAGCTGAAGGCAGCCTGTGAGAATGGGTCATTCTCTCACCCTAGGATATTAGCAACCTGCGAACTCTCTTCAAAAGTATGTTTTCTAGGAAGAGATGAATGTCACTTTTCTCAGGAGAAAATCCTTATGAGGAGCCTGAGTACACCATCATTAATATACCATGAAGATTGACCAAAATCATGGGTAACAACATGGGTAGAAGTTATGTTAGGGTTTTTCTCCCTAGAAGGAAACCCTCTTTTATGAGGGAAATGTATTGCGACTATGTAATATTATGAATATTGTAATCTGATTGAGGTGATTATGAGAGAAGGAAGAGGAAGTTACAATGGGTGTGTTGTAGGTTGTATCCCTTCATTTGCTGGATAATAATAGAGGAAGGACATAGCAATTTCTCTGGTGGACATAGCCCACACTGGGTGAACCACATATATCCGTGTCTCTATTGTATTTTGTATCTTCTTTTTTTATTTCCGAATTTGTTTTATTTTATTGCTCCACAATCCTGTTTTTCTAACAACTGGTATCAGAGCGAAAGGTAACTCGCAGGAAAAGAGAGTTTCTGGTTCGAGTGGGAGAAATGGCAGAAGAAGGAAAGTTTAGGGTCAAGAAATTTAACGGCCAAAACTACCAGTTATGGAAGATGTAGATGGAAGATTATTTATATAA
The DNA here is from genome assembly GCA_009831015.1 of Picea engelmannii. NCBI lineage: Eukaryota > Viridiplantae > Streptophyta > Pinopsida > Pinales > Pinaceae > Picea > Picea engelmannii. The sequence continues at coordinate 336,837 of ML797756.1, forward strand.
GAAGGATCTATTCCTACCAATGGGTGGAATAGAAAAGAAGCCGATAGCCATGAAGGATGAAGAATGGGAGGTTCTTGACAGAAAGGAACTAGGAACGATATGGCTGAGCCTGGCAATATCGATGGCTTTCAATATTTCAAGAGAAAATACAATGAAGGTGTTGATGGATGCATTAGTTAAATTGTATGAAAAACCCTCAACGTCCAATAAGGTATTTCTAATGAAGAGATTATTTAATATGAATATGTCAGAAGGTGGGTCTGTTGTAGATCATTTAAATGAATTTAATATGGTTACTAATCAACTAAGTTATGTAAAAGTGGACTTTGATGATGAGTTCAGGGATCTTCTAATCTTGTGTGAATTGCCAGAAAGTTGGAATGGCTTGGTCATGGCTGTAAGTAATTATGTCTCTGGTTCAAACACTTTAAAATTTGATGATGTTCTTGGTGTTATCTTTAGTGAGTAAATGTGATAGAAAAGCACATGTGAGACATCAGGTAATGCATTAAACATGGAGAACATGGGAAGACAAAAGGATAGAGGAAAGGGCTCAGGGAACTACATGAATTATAGGAAGGGAAGATCCAAATCCAGACTCCGAAAGATAAAGCATTGGAATTGTGGGAAGAAAGGACATTTGAAGAAAGACTGCAGAGCTCTAAAGAAACAAAGAGATGGACAACAAGAGAAAAATTAAGAAGCAAATGTAACATGTGATGTGTTACAAGATGCTTTGATTCTTTCTATAGATAATATTTCTGAGTCTTGGGTATTATATTCAGGGCTTCATTTCATGTCAAACCCCATAGGAAACATTTTCTAGATTATGTTCAAGGTGATTTTGGACAGTTTCGTTTGGGTGATGATGCACCATGCAAAATTGTTCGAATGGAAAAGGTAAAAATAAAACAAAGGAAAGGAAATCAATGGTTTTTGAAAGAGGTAAGACATGTTCCATATCTAAGGAAAAATATAATTTAAACAGGGTAGTTGGAAAGTGAAGGTTGTATATCCATATTTACAGATAAGGTGTGGAAGGTTACCAAAGGATCATTGGTGATAAAAAAAGGAGAGAAGGCAGGTACATTGTATTTATGTACTGGTAATATTGACTCTTCTATCTCTTTAGCTTCTATAGGAGTGGATACAACAATATGGAATCATAGGCTTGGACACATGAGTGAGAAGGGGATGTAAATACTTCACAAAATAAATTTGTTTCCAGATCATGAAAAAAATATATTTGGATTTCTATGAGCATTGTGTTTATGGAAAACAGAAGAGAGTCATATTTATCAGAGTCGTAAAGAAAACAAGGGTGAAAGGTTAGAGCTTGTGCATATAGATGTATGGGGACCAACTCAGGTATCATCTCTTAGTGGCTCTCGTTATTATGTTATTTTTATTGATGATGCAACTAAAAAAACTTGGGTTTATTGCATTAAAAAAAAAATATGATGTTTTTGATACTTTTAAGAAATGGAAATCTTTGGTTAAGAATGAGACAGAAAAAAGGTTGAAGTGTATCAGATCAGAAAATGGAGGTGAATATTATAGGAAGGAGTTTGATGATTATTTTTCATACCATGGGATTCGTAGAGAGAAGACAATCCTAGGAAAACCACAAGAAAATGGTGTGTCACAAAGGATGAATAGGACAATAATGGAGCGTGCAAGGAGTATGAGATTGCATGTTGGTTTTCCCTTACAGTTCTGGGTAGATGTTGTAGATACGGTTGTTTACTTAATAAACAAAGGACCTTCAATCTCTTTGGATGGTAGAATTCCAGAGGAGGCATGGACAAGTAAAAAGGTAAACTATTATTTTTGTAAAACTTTCGGTTGTGAAGAATTTGTCCATATTGATAAAGAAAATAGAACAAAGCTTGAGGCAAATCCAAGAAGTGTACCTTTACTAGATACAATGTTAATTATTTTGGTTATCGCTTATGGGATTATGAAAATCAAAAACTCATTAGGAGTATAGATGTCATATTCAATGAGAAGGTCATGTATAAGGATCAATTGCATGGAAAGAAACAGAAAAAAGAAAAACCAAAATACACAGTGCTTGATGAGGTCATTGAAAAATAAATTCCAAAGGTATGGAAAAATCAAAATGTACAACAACAGGAGAAACATGTACCTCAAACTCCTACAAGTGTTGTTAGAAGATCTAGCAGGTTAAGTAGACCCCCTGAATGATACTCTCCTTCATTGTATTATTTATTGTTGATTGATTCTGGTGAACTAGAATGTTATGAAGAGACAATGCAGGTAGACTCTAAAAATAAGTGGGAGCAAGGAATGAAAGAGAAAATGGATTCCCTGGTAAATAACCAGACTTGGGATTTGGTTCAGTTTCCTACAGGAAAAAGATAATTATAGAATAAATGGGTTTACAAGTTGAAGGAAGAAGATGGAGGCAAAAAGTGGTACAAGGCTAGACTTGTTGTAAAGGGGTTTGCACAAAAGAAAGGTATAAATTTTGATGAAATATTTTATCCTCTTGTTAAAATGACTTCAATTAAGACTTTTTTAAGTCTTGTGGTAGTAGAAGATTTGCATCTTGAACAATTAGATGTAAAAACAACTTTTCACCATGGGGATTTGGAGGAAGAAATTTATATGTAGCAGCCACATGGGTATTAGGTCAAAGGGAAGGAGAATTTGGTATGTAGGTTGAAGAGGATCTTGTATTGCCTAAAGCAAGCTGCAAGGCAGTGGTATTTGAATTTTTACAAGTTTATGATAGAACAAGGTTATAGTAGATGTCATTTTGATCACTGTGTTTATTTTGAAAGGCTATAAAATGGAAGCTATATTATCTTTCTATTGTATGTATATGGAATGCTTGTTGCAGGGTATAATATCTAGGATATAAATGTGCTCAAGAAGAAATTAGCTAATTCATTTGCGATGAAGGATTTGGGTGCTGCAAAGAAAATACTTGGTATGAGAATAACAAGAGACAGGAAAAATCACAAATTGACATTGTCTAAGGGTGAGTACATAGAGAAAGTGTTGGAGAGGTTTAGAACGCAAGATGCAAAACCAATTAGTACACCTTTGGCCAACCATTTCAAATTAAATAAGGAAATGTGTCCCAAGACACAGGAGGAGATAGAATACATGTCTAGGGTCCCTGATTCATCAACAGTTGGCAACTTGATGTATGTGATGGTTTGCACAAGACCAGATATTGCACATGCAGTGGGAGTTGTGAGTAGGTATATGAAAAATCCAGGTAAAGAACATTGGGATGCAGTAAAGTGGATTCTCAGGTATTTGAGACGTACTTCTACTCATGCATTATGTTTTGGAGGTTCAGACACTGTTCTACATGGATATGTTGATTAAGATATGGAAGGTGATAAATATAGTAGGAGGAGCACCACAGGGTATGTTTTTACTATAAGTGGAACAATAGTAAGTTGGATTTATAAACTGCAAAAGGTTTTTTCACTTTCAACTACAAAAGTAGAGTATGTTGTTGCAACAGAGGCTAGTAAGGAAATGATTTGGTTACAAAGGTTTATGGAGGAAGTAGGAAAGAAGCAGGAGAATAACAGGTTGTACTATGACAGTGAGAGTTCCATTCATCTTGCAAATAACTCATACTTCCATTCGAAGACTAAGCATATACATCTCAGATACTGTTTCATACGATTTGTCTTGGAAGATGGAAATTTGAATCCACTAGTCAAAATCCTATAGATATGTTAACAAAGGGAGTAACCAAGGAGAAACTGAGTTCTTTCTCAGTTTCAGTTGGTCTTCAAGCATGAATGTGAAGATGAGAAATTTTCCAGGTCTAAGAAGGATCATAGTCCAACAGATACAACAACGGTGGAGTTGTTGAGATGAGTCTCCAAGTGGGATATTGTTGGTTGTGGAGCTTGATTATATTCTTGATTCAGCGGTCTTTGTTTTCAGCCATGTTTATACCCCATGAATAATTTACACCATGTAATAATGTACACTCCTCCACGCGGGGGAGTGAAACGGGGGGTTACCGCCCCTGCGGGGTTCTGGGGCGAAGCCCCTGAAGGAAATATTGCCTTGTAAATTTATATTGTAATTTCATATTAAATCTAAACCGTTAATTATAAGGTCGTAGATCTGACACTAGAATTTATGTTAGGGTATTTTTTCCCTAGAAGGAAACCCTCTTTTATGAGAGAAATGTATTGTGGCTGTGTAATATTGTGAATATTGTATTCTGAGTGAGGTGACTATGAGAGAAAGAAGAGGAAGTTACAATGGGTGTGTTGTAGGTTGTATCCCTTAATTTGTTGGATAATAATAAAGGAAGGACCTGGAAACTTCTTTAGTGGATGTAGCCCACACTGGGTGAACCACGTATATCTTTGTCTCTATTGTAATGTGTATATTCTGTGTTTTATTTCCACACTTGTTTTATTTTATTTCTCTGCAATCCTATTTTTCTCACATAACATACCTATCCTGAATTCCTTTCATATCCTAACTATTCTTGATCATGTCTATTTTTAGCATTTTCTATTTTAGTAGATGACCAAAAACCTAACAATCTATTTTTGGTATTTTCTATTTTTAGTAGGTCTTCCATGTAGTAGCCACTTGGAATTTATTGGGAAGTGATTATACAAGTGACATGGCACTTAATGCACACTTGTTATAGCTATCAATGACCTCATAAGGAAGTGAAAATTACCCTTCTCACACCTGGAGTTAAGTCATTTTACTTATTTAGTGACTTTCCATATTTAGGAAATTCTCATTCAGTTAGGAATTTAGTTCCATTTTTGGACTCGGGTCTTATTATAGGATATTTTTTGTATTTTGGAATGCATGATGATTTCATGTAGAGTTCTCACTTGAGTTCACACCCCATATTTGACCTTTTCTTATTTTTAGCAGCTTTTGAAGTTAATTAATTGTTGCTAGTAGGAGTGGTTTCTTTTCTACTTGAGAATGCACATGCAAACCCCAACCTAGTGTGAATTATGCCTCTTGTGGAGAATCCTATTTATTTTTCTCATTATCAAAGATTAATACATGGTGATTTGAGTTGGTTTCTTAGTGTCTTATGTGTGAATATTGATTCTAGTTTTCTCTCTCCTCTCTCTCTCTCTCTCTCTTTTGCAATTAGCTAGTGTAGTATTTCCTTCTCACAATTAGGTCTTAGATTGTGGTTTAATCCCACAAGATATACCTTTCCCATACCAGGGAAGGAATATTTATGTAGAATACATCACAGTGAACTAGCTCTAGGAGGTTCTGTACTCTCCGCACTTTTCCAAAGTCAAAAGGTGTCTGATGATGCTTTCGAAGCACACATTATTTACATACTTCATCAAGGGGGGGGAATTTAGGTAAAACAACAACCAGTTTATAAGTTTCCATCGACTACAAACTTCAAAAATTCATATGTTTGATTCGTTCATTCCAATTTTGACTTTTCTCATTGGTGTGAGAAACAAGATTTGTCGATTCAAATTCGATTCGATTCATGTCATCAAATTTATAAAAAATGTCCTTCAGGTCGGGAAACCCGCTAGTGACAATTGACTGACCTTTCTTCAAATCTTGAGAAAATAACTTATCTAAAAACAAATCCACAATATTACATGTCTTTGTTAGCTGAGAAACAAAAAATAAATTGTTACTGAGTTTTGTCACAACCACGTAGATAGGAAACATCACTCTGACTTGCAATGTCAAGAGAAAAACCATCTACAACATAAATCTTCCTCTCCTCGGCTTCATTCAAGGAGGTGAACAAGGAAGCATCCTTAGCCATATGATGAGTGAAACCAAAGTCGACTACCTATTCATTTTCAATAGAATGAGACAACAAGGCTTGAGAAGTTTTGACATGGAAGGTGAAATTATCAGTGGGTTAGGGAACAAGGAAAAATTTCTCCTTCAAGGTGTTTAACCTTATCCTCTAAACAATCTCTATTCTTATATAATACATTCTCCACATGTCCAATATTTCCACACTACTAACATATCTTCTTCTTTCAAATTTGATAGGGTGCGTCTGTCTTCCCTTTAGGTTTTTGGTCAAGGAATCCAGGTATTTGTGTAGGCGTATCAAACCATCCTCTTTATTTTTTATTCAACTTTCCCTTTCCCTTAAGCATGTGGGCTTGATTTTTATCACCAAGATTTCCTTCTTGATTCAATATATGTTTATCAATGATCAAAATACCATAGAAATATTCAATGGTGTACTCCTTACTATATTCCTTGAGTGCCTTCCATTTGGTGCGCAAAGTCAAAACGAACACACTGAATGGTGTTCAAAAATTCATTAGGATGAGATCAATGAGTTTTCCATATTTATTCTGATAATTCTTTCCAAATTCACCCAATTTAAACTACAGTTCCTTCACACATGCCAAATAGTCCTCTATTATGTCAAAGAATGAAGATCAAGAGAGATCAACTCTTTCTCCAATTGCATGACATGGCTTTCATAGAATCTATTGAACAACAAATTTAGCTTCTTCCAGACTTGATGAGGGAAGTCGATTCCACTGATGTGAAAACAAATCTCCCACAATATATAGGCCATGATGACCCCTACAACCTCATCCTTCTTTCCATCAAAAACATACTTTGCATGATCATTTGTTGGATCTGGAATCGTAATCTTTGTATACTACCATAGTCCTTTACTCATCAATAGGGTTTCCATCTTTGGTGTCCATACTACATAATTTCATACATTCATAATTACAAAATAAATCTTCAAATCCATCTTCAATACCTCAATAGATCATATCTATTTCCACAAGTTACAGTATGCAAATTGTCGGCCCAGAGTTAATCACACAATAGATCATACTCAACAATATTTACGGACAAGGGGAAAGGTTTCAAACCATCGAATATGATACCATGTTGGGGATTGGGTGTAACCTGATACGAAACAGACAAACAAAACTGTAGATAATCGAAGAGGAAATAATATTTCAAGACAGGAGGTGGTGTCTAAAGATACCATTACAACACTTAAGCACAACACATTGTGATCATAACATCACAATGCATATTGGAAATCTTGTACATGACAAAGATATCTCCTTGATGATAGTGACCCATGGGGTATGCTATTTACAACTTCAATATCTAACTAACTTCCTTGAAATTGGGGGGATCTTGTCCACAACTAATCGTCAGTTGTTAGAGTTGAATCCGTCAAATCCTCATTGTCTAGTCAACTCGACAAAGATGCTCGACTTGACCATCCATGGATCCAACTCATAGTTGATTGCTCGGTTGGTTGATACATTGACCAGTTGTCTTCGACTATTGGTCGATTATTCGACCAAAAGGCTTTTCGACTACACAACTTACTAATGTAGAGATCTATTCAATCACTCGACTGACTGTTTCTATATGTAGGTCGACTTCCCAACCAACTGATTCCAGGAGAAGTGTGATGAACCATCAAAACTTGATGTTCCAACATCACAATGGTAACAGTTGATGACAAATTAATTAGTACAAATTCTATTCTTGAATTTAATCCATGTAGTGCATCTTGTTCTTCCCCTCAAATAATTACTTCATTTTTCATTTAGAAACCCAATCATTCATGCATTAACATGCAATTTAGATATAGTAAAGAAACATTATCGCTTGCAACAAGTTTTTTTCTCAACTTTCTATGAGAAGATGCACTTGGCCTATGACATTTGAGGTGATTTTATTACATTCTTCACTGTTTGTGCATCAATGAAAATCACAATGTCACAAGTGGATATATCAATTGGGGAAGTTATTCTTCTATGTACTCAATAGATTGACCTCGATCTCCTTTTCACTTCCCTTTAATATCACATCTAAGGGATTTCCACTAAGGTCAATCAAAAGGTTTGCCAACAATCTTTTGAGAGAACCTTCTAATAGGAAACAATTGGCATATTGGTTGAAGGCCTTTTATCAATATAAATTAAAAAAATCATTTCCACTTAGTGATGTGAAATACAATACATCTCCTTTTCACACATTTAAAATTATTACCAAGGGAATATAAATTGGTTCCAAAGACCACTAATGGACAAACCTTGCCTTTTTCCTAAGAATTTATAGTTGGAATCATATTCTATTGTTGAGGTTGACCCTTCATATTAATCAATACCTTTAACCTATACCATAGAACTTATTTTGGCATCCACCATTTTGTCCATTGGCTAAGGTACTATTCTTTTATATTGTACAAAGTACACGAAAATGTCATAATTCAATAGTATTTCTCTGAGTAGAACGCCAAATAAGAGAGGTTCCAACCACACTTCTTTAATAATATAGTGATCATCCATAATTTTGAAAAAAATTATAGCTATGTGGTATCCTTTCTTTGACCATCTATGTAACAAACTCACATATTTTGTAATGAATTCAAACTTATCTTTTGGATATGTATAAATTTAACTCTCTCTAGCACTAATATTACTTGAAGAATGTTTAGACTCATTTCAATTAATACCATTGATCTCCACATTTTATGACACATAGAACCTTGAAGTTTATATTTGAACATTCTCAAAATGTAGTAATGAGCATTGAAGTGTGCTTGTGTAGAAAAAACAAAGAGTTAAGAGAAATGTTCAAAGAAATTTAAATGTAGAAAGTCAAAGAGAAAGAACAAAAGTATCAAACCTATAAAATATACACCTTTATATTGAAAATACAAAAGAGAGCAATGTTGATGTGGGCTTCTTTCAGGGGAAAACCTCCAAATGAACAGAGCTCCAATACAATGATAATACTTGACAAAAGATTACAATATTTCTATCTCTCAATTAGGGAAATTTTGAGGTAAAAAATGGACCTCCTAAGAGATATATAAAAAAATTATGAATCGATAATTTTATGGGAGGTATATTTGAAAACTCACTTATTACAGTACATTTTATGTACAATTTAAACAACCATGGTTGAGTTGCGTTTAAAGATTGAGTGAAAACAAAATTAATAAAAAATGATCTATTAAAGTGATTAAGAATAAATTTAACTTTCCCAAAAAAACATTGTAATTTAACAACTAATGAATTTATATCTCTTGAACTTATAGACCAATTTAAATAATAAATATATGCACAATGAAAAGACAATAAAAAATGACATGACAATATCTAGGTATCATACTTTTAAATTTCAAGATTTAAATTTTGAAAAGAAGCACAATTTTAATTCAAAAAATGTAGACAAGTGTAATGGTTTCTCTTTGGCTCTTGGCCACTTCTCCTTAATTGTGTGGGTGGGTCGAATAACCTTTGAAAACACTACCCACAACCACACAAAACATTTCTTGGGTGGGTCCTTTCTTGGGTGCATGGGTTGAATCACTAGTGAGAACGAGTTGAATCACCACTTCAAATGTTACCACAACCACACAAAAAAATGTTTTGGAGGAGCCAATCTGAACCAATATTTACACAAGTTTGGAGTGCTTGGGATTATTGTTAAGTTTGAATAGATAAAATACCTAGAATTCGAAATTTTCAACAATAGAAACAAAACCATCTGATTTCTACGGGAGATTATCACCGCAACATAATGGAATCATATGCGAATTTCGAACAGTGACACATGCTAAATTCCAATAGTACAGAGCGTGTTCTCAAAGGAAAGAACAAGTTTTCTAAAATACTAATTAATACAGAACATTTATCCATATATACGTATGACAACATCACTTATCAGTCACGTAATCTCTCAAGTTAAGTAACATCTTTATGATGTTATAGTAATGTCAAGTTTGACAAGGCATGAATAAATACTAAATAGTGTCTATTATTTATCCAGACACATACCAATAAGCATTATAATTCACTATCTATAAAAATAAATTCAAATTCTATTAAAATAATTTCATATTTTGACTAACTTAATCTTACAACCAGAAATGTTTTCAATCTTACAATGAATGCCCATTAACAAAGACAAACTTCAAAAAAGTTGACTTATATATTATATTCCACGTCCTTACCATGGGCACTTTCCAGGGAAAACCCATATAATCCTGGTCTAAGAAACACTTCCCGATAATTAATTAGATCATTTAATTCTTTAAAAATGTAGAAATACAAAAATTGTCAACTACACATGTCCTCGAGGTGATGCATTTGGACTACTAAATTATTACCTTATGTGATAAAATAGATGATATATAATTGTCATCATCTCTAGTTGTTCATGCTAACTGCTAACTATTACAATTACAATTGGTCTACACATGTTTCAAGTTCAGTAGCCAAAAATTAATGACCAAGTGGCATCAATACAATTAAGGTAAATAGGAAAACAGAGCTACTGAGATCGCACATGGGCTTGCACATGGGCTTAAGGAATTTTGATCATGAGCAATATAAATGGCATTGGGGCCCACCATGCCACCTCATTTTTACTTGTGGTGATGTGGATGTATGTGTCACTGAGTGATTTGTAAGAGTTTGAGCTTCATTGCACACCCATTGGAAGTCAGATTTCGGTTGCATGAGGTAAGGATTCCTACCTTCTTAGGCATTTTGAAAATGTTAATTTTTTTCTTGGGGGCCATACAGATGGTTGCATGGCCACATTTTAAGAGGAATATGCCATCTACATAGGAAAAGGCTCTACAATCACGTAACATTTGATGCAACTGAAGGGAAATCACCCATGCAGATTGGTGCGACTGTTAGTGGAACAATCACATCGATCAACATGCATACAAGAGTGACATTTGCGCAAGATTTCACATTATTGTTAAATGAATAGTCACGTTGATCAATATGTATGTTCAATAAATTGTCTCTCTCATCAATGCATCTGTTTACCTGGCAGATGCATGAATTGTGTGAAGCATATGTTTGATTGGATTTTTGAAGTTTTTGCTAAGATGACTAGATAATTTTGGTTGATTTTGGAAAAGTGTGATCATGCAGGGTTCTGCCATGATGCCAGCGCATTGGCGAGAGTAGGAATGGGATACAATTCATATGATATTTTCTGCAGATGTTGTGGTACATTTTCAACTAGCCAGTTTTGTCCTTCTAAAGTACCTTGAGTGCACAATGTTGCGATCCCAGAAGGATCTATTAATGCTTGTGGTTGGGATATGGAGGTCCAACAAATGGGCCTTTAAGTTCCATGGGACCATGGTGGAAATAACAGATATGGACATCAACTTCCTTATGATTATCTCCATCTAGGGAGAGTTCCCATAGTTGATTCCCCATATGGTGGGAGGGGTGACTGTGTAGGAGATGGTGAGTCATCACTGTGAGGCCAACGACGTTTTTACTAGAGGGGTGATCTAGATGAACCAGATCAATTCATTGATGATGCAAGTGGTGAATGCTATGGTTGTGAGGATTTACAAATCATTGGGTATGAAGCACATATCTAGAACTCATATGACGATTGTGTAGTGGGTGCTCCATGGTCGAATCTATGCATGGGACTCCCTCATGAGGGAAGATATTGTAGGGAAGTTGGCATGAGTTTCCAAAGGTGTTGGTGGGGAATTCACATTTGGCTCCATCTTGTGCAACTTCTTTTTTGAGTGGGTTGTACTCTTGTGTTTGTATATTATATTTGACACTATGCTACCGAGGATACTGTGCATGAGGTGGTGGGTAGAAATATTGATTCGAGAGGGAGAGGGGCATGTAGGGCGGTACTTTATAGCCATGTTCCAAGGGTTTTGGTTGTATACTCCATAGATTATCCTAGAGTACCCTTATGCTAGCATGGATTACCGACATGATTCATACATGATCCTCCCTCGAGGGGAGATTTAGAACCAACAAGGTGAGGATTTTGTATTTTATGATTATGTTTGTTTTTTATGTATTTTATGATTTATCTGACATAGTACTGATGGGTAACCATGTTTTTGTTTGATGATATTGGACCACGAGGTCCCTATTGTATGTGAGCCTACATTTGGGGCTCCTTAGGTCCAGTCTATAGTTGGATGATGCTAATGATGGAATGATGTATCGGTGGGGCAATCATAGCAGCCAACAGGAGAGCCTATGGGCATGGGAGATTCCATAGGTGATCTAAATTTCCGAGCTTAGATGGAGGATTTACGCTAATTCTTGGACATGGTGTTGTGGAGGGTGTCGGAGGAACAATGGTTTGAGATATAGGATGAGGGGGTCCTAGATTTATGTGTGGATTTGGAACCATATTGGCACCCTATAGTACAACATGAAGTAGTTGTTGGTGTAGTGTTGACTAGTCAGATGAGGCCACTATTACACATTATTTTGGTCACCCCAGTAATCTATTGACGAACATGTGTTCATGTTCCCAAAAAGAATATTTCTCCATGAAGAAAGTGATTGGATTTCTCTTCTCAAAAACCCTATTAAGGAAGGTTGTCGCATGCTGCACTATACACAGGGTGCAACAATGCTTGATCGTCACCCCCTACCCTAAATCTGGGTTGCGACATCTCCGCAAGATGCTCTACAGCTAGGGTGTGACAATGTCAAAGGACTAAGAAAAAGTCAAACTTCATGAAAGTTCTAGAAGGGGATCTTCTAGAAGATGAGGTGGTGTCTGAATGGTTTGGATCTTACTCGCTTATTTGATTCGTTGGGATCATCCTAATATCTTCAAACTATCTCTCTTTCCCCTATATAAAGAGGGATATCTCATGGAAAAGGATAAGCAAAGTTAAGTAAGAAAAGCAAGGCTAAGATTGTATGGAGAATTTTGCATTAGATCATGCTTGAGAGCCTCATTTCAGTTCATCAAGTTATTGTGGATCTTCGTCATTCAATATTGGAGCAAGTGTGTGTGTTGGAGCAAAGGGTCATTGAAAGGGGACCTTGTGACATCAAGGCTTTGGATGTAATCTCCACTTTCACTTGAATATAATACAGTGATATGTTTCTTTTCCATAAAACTTGTCTTGTTTTATTGTATGATTCCTTGATCACATGCATAAGTTCGTGTTGAGTATATTGGATTGCTTTGACTTTGGTTGGCTTATGTTCCCTTGCAGATTTGATATCACAGGAGCACTAGAGTGGAGCTAGGATGACAATGGCAAGAGGAAGAGACATTTAAATGATATGTTGCCTATCTCTTGTTAACTAGTAAACTCAATAGTAAGAGCTTAGGGAAAGTGTCATATTCTGTTCTGTTTTGTTCTAGATCTAGGTGTATTTAGGGAGATCTATTTATGTTTGCATTTATCGATTAATCCCATAACAACGACCTACCAGTGGGGCATCTCCGGTCAGAGGAGAGTCACCTGTGGGGCTAGCTGCTGGTGGATTTATTCAGTTGGGATCACCTTAGGTGCATAGTGGTGTATACAGGAAAGGACCACAATTTTGTATATGTCATTGTATACGGGAAAAGTCCCCAATTTTGTAAATGATTTGGTGAGTGTGTCCATAGTGAGGGTCGACCTACTTGTATTGTACCCCATTTTTTAAACTGATGATATATATATAGTGATATACACATTTTGTGATGTTTCACTTTATGGTTTGTTATGTGATTGAGTAAATTCTTGATGTTATGTTGATGTTTGATTTGCTTTATTTTATATGTGATAAAAATGTTATGTTTAAATAACATAAACAGATGAACCATGATAAACAATGATGTAATTAATGAAAATAAATGTCAGTCTATAATTTCATTATCCATATGATCTACAACCTAGTTTTGACTTTTAGGAATATGTGTGAATGTGATGGACTCAAAATTTTGTGATACAAGTTTAACTTGTGGGTATTTTCTAAACAAGAAAGGGTTGCATAATTGATATACATTGTTTAATTGTAGGATGATAAAATGAGAATCCAAGAATACACTAAGGTGATGAATGTGTAAGTAAATAACACCATCCAGGAGGTCAATCATGATGGCTTATTTGACTTGGTTATTGGTAGTTGGTCCTATAAACACGCCGCTAGATTGAAGCAATGTACGTGTAGGGGTATAAATTTCCTAAGTCGCCAAAGCAAGATTCTGAGTCCATCAACTAGCACCATTGGAAAAATTGTTGTGATATGTTAGTGGATGATTCATCTGATAAACAATCAAAACAACACTGATCAAAAAATATGTGAAGGGTTTTAACGTGTGTGTGTATAAGAAGACTAAAAAATGTATATATATAAAGGAAAATACATATACAGAGAGGTAGCTCGAAGTAGATTCACTACTTTATGGTTTGAAAAGAATCCTGCGATAGGAAGAATGGTCGATGGAACAATGCATCCCATGGATAATTAGGTGCCATCATGGCCTCTAAAATGTCTTTGTCAAAACAAAATATGTAGGGTAGGAAAGGGTTGTCAGAATTATGAACAAGCGAGTGTGGCTTAATGGTTTTAGATCTCTCACATGAGTTGGAAATAACATTGGGGTTAAAGGGTCTGTAGTTTTTGAGGAAGTGCAAGAATATGAGGCTGGTGGGACAATAGTACTATCATCAAAAGGGGTGGTTGGCTCAACTGAAGGGAGTGGTCCTTCACTGAAAGAGAGGTAATAGGTATGTACACACATGTGTGTATCATGAGTTCAAAGAGGAGGGAGAATATATTTCTAAGGGATTTCCAGTGAATTAGGTGGGGCTGGAGGAAGGGTCTCCAACCATAGTTTCACTAGGATACAATGTGAGAAAAGAGGTAGGAATTCCTACTATGGAGTAGATAAGGTAGACGCACCTAGGGGGTGGTAACAATAATAAGAGACCTCATAGTTTCAAGGGCGTCTCTAAGGTGTTGAATGGAATTAGTTCAACGAGTGTGATGATCGATCATAAAGGGACACATGTAAGTGAAATAGCCTATTAGACGACATAGTGTGCATGGGCACGTATGAACTACATTTATCAAAGTAGATACATAGTAAATTATAGAAGAATTGGCATCAGTGGATGCCACTAGTTGTGGTATTGTTGGGTTAGGTTCAGGAAGGTATGTTTTATGAACTATTGCCAATGTGTCCCATAATATGGGTAGAGAAGGAAAATGGTGAGTGTAATGGACAAATTTTTAGAAAATGACACACACAAAATTGGTATGAAAAGTTTTATTATGTGTGGGAGTCGATTCTTGGATATGGTTGGTGGACATGGTTACTGCGGTGGGTAGAAATGTTGCTACCTTAGGGAGATGGATAAGTTTTCGTAGCTCTATAAGGGTGGGACACAAGTTGTTGGGGTGACCATGTGTGTCATAGAGGACGCATGGGGGTTGAACCCAAGGAGTGGAAGAAGTGTTTCCCCCGTATTTATTCTTCTTACCCCGGTATTGGTATCCTTGTCCCCAACTGTGTGACTAGGTTGAGGCAGTGGAGGTTGAACCGAGGTCTACATGGGTAATGTAGTTGTTTGAGGAGGTATTGATAGTATTGGAACAATAGATGGTGGGTCAAGATACCAAATAGGGATATATATTTACGTGTTGGGAAGGGTATAGGTAGATTCTACCTGAAAGTCATTAATCCTGGTGGTGGGTAGAAAAAATAATATTTGGGTTAGGGATTGAGGAAGTGTGTGCCAAACTGGTGGTTGGTCAGTCACATGGGAAGTATTTAGAGGAGGCGTTGGTATGTATATATTAGGTAAATTCTAATATGTGGGTGTCTTAAGAGTGGACTGATTGGTTTTCTCTATTGTGACATAAGTTATCACACACACTTGGGAAAAATAAGAGGGTAATAGATTAGCTATATCTCCCTGATAAGTGCCTAGAAGCGATGGGTCTTGGAAAATTTCCATACCCACTTCTACAACTAGGGAGATATCTGAATGTTCCCTTATGAGGGGGATTATTTTACCCAAATTCGCTGAAGGATGGGATTCATAGTGTGTAATTTGGTCAACTGTGACAACCTTCCCATTGTGGAGAAAGATCATGGTGTCAACCATTGAGGAAGTTACTTCCTTAATGGTGTTCATGTAACTATGTCTCCGTAGATATTATAGTCCAAAGGGGCATATATTCCCTCGATATTGATTAGGACTATTTTTCTTGCGAGCTCAACTAGGAAATTTTGGAAAAGACCTTCAGGTTGGGATGGTTGGACATCATAAGCTCGAAGGGTGATAGTAGAAAGAGTAAGCTCAGGAGAGTCTAACCTTTTCCAAATAATTTTGGACATGATACATGTGGATGCACATTCATATATGATGCATCAATGGACAATAATTTTTTGATTGTGACCAAGATTTGGAAAAGGAATAGTGACGGGATTTGTGGCTCTGATTTGTCTAGATCAAAACTTAGAGGCACGAGTCTAAAGGGTCAACTGCCCCTAGTGTGAACAACAAGGTTTTCCTTTGTGAAGGACAAGTTTTCAAAACCTCAAGTACTAACATGGTTGTAGGGGATTGATCTAATTCGTCAACCAAGTTGTAGCTATGTGCTTCCCTAGCATGTGGGTTATGCACGATGCATCACAGAGACTCTCTTGGTACACATAGGGTTGGATCACGACTAGGATGTGGGATCATCAAAGGGGGAATTTTTGGTAGTGGGGGGTATCTAATGTGGTCGAATTAGAATCATAGGGCCTGTCCTACTGATGAATTTGCATCTAAAAAGGAATTTCTTCCTCTATTGTAAGAAGAATGTTGCATGTTGCAGAATTGCTAGGTTGAGCCTATCCTGGATTAGGGTATTAACCCATATGTTGGGTGGATGATCGAGCTTTATGTTGCATAAAAAACACTCCTTGATGGGGAAATGGATTGTGCAAAACTTATGGTGGCGGGGGTTGAGGGAAGTTCTATTGAACTGGAAAGATACACTGCTGAGAAAGGGGTCCTTGTGTGTTCATAGATTCCTTCATTATTTTGTAATCGAAAATTTTGGGCAAATGGTGAGTATAATGTCCATACTCACCACATAATGAGCAAGGGAAATTGGTTATAAAGTTATTGTTCTTCCCATGTTGTTTCTAGCCATTATTGGTTCCAATATTCTAGTTTGGATTTACCCACATTAGGTTTTCCCCTTGCTTGTAGATTTTGTTGTTGGGGGTTGCTCCCTATCCTTGGTTTTTATTGGCTTTGTTCTTCAACATCCTTTTCTAATTATTATACTCAGTGGAAGAATTTTCCATATTCATCCATTCAAATTCTCGAACCTACTTCATGGGTGAAGGTTCAAAAAAGTTGAACCTAACCTCTTATTGACCTTGTGGGGGCATGGTATCCAGTTGTGGGGGACTAGGGAATGCGTAATATTGGTTTCTCTATTGTGGGTAATATTGGTTTCTCTTTCTTTCTCTATTATGGATTACCTTTTGGGGGCGTAGTAGCAGGTTGTGGGGGACTAGAGAATGGGTAATATCGATTTCATGCCACACTCAGAGGGGCATGGATAACCATGTGTCATACCTAGTTGGGGTAAGGGATGCATGGACTTCCCTAATTTGTGGCCCCTATTTGTTTGATGAGCCAGGGTCTGGAATGTAGGGATGGGAATATATGGTGTTCCTACATGAGGAGGATAGTATGGTAATCCTCAAAAGTGTCAAGTGTATTGGTTGGTACCATGCGAGGGTATTGGTTAACCAAATGGATTGAGGTGGGTCATAGACCCTATAAATCCATCTTGAGATGTTCCTAGACTTTATTTACCAAATGGTAGGGGAAGAGGAGCATTGGGGAGAATTGTGTAGAGGTATCATGTCTGAGATTATATTATATTAAATTGTTGGGCATTCATGATGTCTTCATCTTCAAATTGTGGCATGGAAGTCACCACATCTTTTGCTATGGTTGGTACCAGTGACTTGAGGAACCAATCCAATTGTTGTTCTAGGGTGACCTCAATTTTACACAATCTTCGTCTACGACGCCATTCATGAATGTGGTCCGCGATATGGGTGGAAGTGGTTTGGTATAATTCTCAAAAGGATTTTCAGGCCTATGTCATGGCATACTGGTAATTGGAAAAAGACTAAAAAATCCGTTCTTAGAGGTGTGAAGGTCACATGAGACCCTATGTTTTCTTCCACATACAATTTTACAAATTGACTAGTTAAGGTTCTTTGAAATAATCATGAGTGGATGGAGTCATCAATGATGCTACTGGATGAGCACAAAAGTTGACATGTCATGATGTGATTGGTTGAATATTGACCTGATGTTTTGTCAAACTTTGGAATGTCTGATGGTAATTTGGTGGGCATATTTTGCTAAGATGGATCATGTAAAATTGGATCATTGGTAAGTTTTTTAAAATATGGAATATTTAATGAAGTCAGATATGGTAGGTTTCATGGTTGTCCTACCATCATATGTGTTTTTCAAGGGTCAGTTCATGAGGAGGAAGGGTCGTTGGACATGTTTTTTGGGATAGTTGTGCCAAGCAAGGTAGAACCGAGCAAGACCAAACCAATGACTATCACACGCAAAGGAGATAAGGGAGGTTGAACCAATGATGAGGAAGACCTCCCAACACTGGTGGGAGGCCTAGAAAGCATCTAGAAAATCAGAGATTTTTTGTATCCCCTATGATTCCATATCAACAATAAAGTGTGTGACTTTGGTAAGGGAAAATGATAGATAACAAGTGTTTTTTGAAACAATATTGAATATGGCATACTTTAACGACATAACTAAAAACTACATATGGTTAGTTAACGAAATAAGCATAACACATATAAATGGACTATAAAGTAAAAAAATGTGGGTTGGGTAGGTTGGGATATTATCCATGTGGGCAATACTAAACAAAAATTCACATGTCCTATAGACCTATCGTCCTTCCACTAAAAAAACATTGGGCCTTCAAAGAGATGTTGACAATGGGGTCTCAAGTGATCAGAAGAGAACTAGTGAAGGTATGGAAGGTCATTTATAATGAGGGGTAGAGGGGGAATATCCTGAAAGAGAAGTTTATATTTCCCAATAGCCACACAAAATCTGACCAAGGTGCAGTTGTAACCCAAAACCACCACCTGTGTATAAAATACTAGGTTTTGGCCACCGGGTTACCTCATTCAAGTGTAGCAGGGGACTTTTGGCCTTAAAAAATGGTCACGGAAAAAGTGATAGCATAAGATATGGGTGGATCAAGAAGGCACACACGAAACAACTGGACCTTGGCACTCACCCCTTCATGGGTATCTCCCTGCCTTATGGTGTAGGAACACTTAAATTGGATTATTTTTAAGTTCCCTAAATAGTCAACCATTAATTTTTAAATGAAAAGAGATAATGATGGGTTATTTGGATACCTACCCCCAAAATATTAACTTAGACTAAAATATTGTTTTGTGACCTCCTATGGAGGATTTTAGTGGGTTCTTAGGGTTGAGTTTTTAAAAATTCTTTGAGATTGGGGTCATGGACCAATCTCGTTTGCTTAAGGGTGTGGAAAAGGTCTTCTTAGAACACATAAGTATTTTCTAATTCTCCTAGATTGCTTGTGATCACAGGGAGAAGATTATGCTAAGACTAAAATGATCTTTTAGATACCTTTGGATGTGTGGAAGTGCCTTTGAGTGCAAAATGTGAATTTGAACATAAAAAATGGTTATATTTGCAGCATGTGCATGTCGTGGGTTCCTTTACTTTTGTTTAATTTAACCACTAAATTTACGCAAGCCTTGCATAATTGTAAAACTTAAGACCATTTTCCAAGAGATGTGAACATATGGGGTCCTTTCAAATCCTTTAAACTTCTTAAATTTTTTTATTAAAAAAAATAAAATGTACTAATTTTAACCATAAAATGGACATTTATGAGTCCTTATAAATATATTTATCTTCCTATGGTTTGATTTTGACAATGAAATATGAGGTGCATAACCACTTTTTCCTCAACTAGTTAAAAACATGAAAAAAAACTAAAGATACAATTTGCACATTTGGGATTCTTTACTTACCATTTTAACTAGCTTCCTATGTTTTTTTGTTGCAAGGGAGATGGAACACACTTGGAAACTCCTTTTTGATTACCCATGATCACCCAAGAGAGTGTGAGGGAAAAATCATACTTAGAGATGGCTAAGAGTGTTAGTCCCACAAAGTGAAATGAAATAAAAATGAATCTATTTAAGAATATAAATGATTTGACTAGCCATCCACTAAAAAAACTTAAAAAGTTTTTTTCTGGTTATTTTTATCTGACTTCGTGATTTAAATTGACTTCGTGATTTAAATTTAGCTAATATAACATGCAAGAAAGGATTCAGAGTAGCACTTGTCAACTTTTACAATGTGCATAAAATAATTAGTAAATCCCTATGCATACGGGAGGACGAGGACCTCCTACCTATGAAAAATGTAGATCCACGCAAGTCATATGGACAATAGGTTCGTGGATTGGTGAGAATCACGTAAATTAATAAAGTAGAGACATGTGCGAATGGTACACCTCAATGTGACTATTCATTCAATAGTCATGCTGATGCAGATACAACGAATTGAGAAAAACTCCAAATTTGTTTTGAAGAAAGGGGAGCCTAAACACTCAAGATGAATGTTCAGGGTGGTTGTTTTTTGAACCTTCAAAACAACATAAATGAAAGAAATGGATTTTGAATCCTACAAGGAGAGAGACTAAGAAACTTAGTGGAGATGCCAATATGTTTTTTCTTCTTTGCCACTTGGGTGTGCAAGAAAAGCAAGTTTAGTGGTAGCCTAGGGTTGAATATCACCATAGAATATTGGTTAGAGGGTTAGTGAACCATAACAATAAATAATAGAATAAAAATAAAGAAATAATAACATGAAATGGAAGAGCAAGAGTAAAACAAAGTAGACTGTGTTATACCAATGGAAACACTATGAATATAACAATGTAGGGAATTTGGTGAGAAAGTGAGCTACCTCCTTCCTCTTTGGGATGGGTTCTTTTTTCCCTTCAAGAAACTTTTTCTATCAAGCATGAAATTGTGAAAATATTTGTACAAAAAATCTCAAATGGATGAGATATTCAATAACTCAAGAAACAATGGTTATGAAGTTGTGGATGAGTTAGTGAGAAAAGAGGATTCTCAATATTCATGCAACCAACATAGCATTACTTAGACTTCTTTTCATTTTTTCATGTTCATGGCTTCTATTTATAGGCCTCAAACATGTTTGATAAGAACTAGTTTCAATGTGAATGGGGAGGACACTTGGTTATGGTCTCCCATTCTTGAGAAGACAAGCATTCACTTGTTGTACATGTTCTTTGTGCTTATGGTCTAGAGACGCTTCATTCCTTCAACTAGAAGTAAATTTTTATGGGACTTTTAGTCATCAATGCGTCAAAAAGTTGGTGCAACGAAACTTTTGTCAATGTGCATGACTTTAAAGTGAAAATTCGCATAGACATGCATGGATCGTTCTAATTATGGTGTTGTTTCTTGGCGAGGATGACACAAAAAACCACTTTGTATATTTTTTTGCTTTGGTGAAGGTGTTGTGTTAATGCCATGAATATACATCTTGATGTATTGAATTGATAATTCCTCCAATGATCACTTGTATAGTTTTATGAGTGATTTTTAAGTGATAAAGATATGTACATACAAAAAAATAGCTAATATTAATTCCAACATGTTCAAATAAATATTTGACAATCCTCCTCAGATTTCTATTGTATAATCCTCAAGTATCACAAAACCTTAAGAAATTTTTTAAATCTAATGTCTCCAAAACTATGGAGATTATACAATTGTACATACAATAGGTTGAAAGATTCTCATGTCTATAAACTAAACTAATCTCGACATTTAATTTGTGCCTTCAACATTTTCTTTAGTTTTGTTTGCATAACAACTGCAAATTCCTCAACTTTATCTCCGGGAACACTTTATTTTTTACCATCAACCTCAATGGGATCTACACTTTCTTTCTTACCATAAGCTTCCATGGCCTGTATAGTTTCCTTACTATTATATTTTTCACTTTTATCCCCTAATTCTACATATTTAACATCTTTGGCCTACTAAATTGTTTCTTGGTATTCACATCTTACATCTTCATCATCCTTGGTCAATACTAAGAGTTTAGAATTATTTCCTTCATGTCCATCCACATCTGCACATTTCTTAATCTCACATTCGACCTCTAAATGTGCTTCATGATTTTCACCTTTTATGAGCTAGGAAACATGTCTTTTATTTGACATCGTGTTCACCTTTTCCATGCCCCGTTTCAAGAAACCTCCAAGTATGTTGAATTCTTATTTCCTAATGATGTTGACTCAACCGCTAAAAATATCATGTCAATTTTAACTTCCCCACACACCCATTGGAACAAATCCTATGCTTTGTGAATGTGATACTATTCTTTATGAAATATTCACATATTAAACCAAAGCAATGTTGAACAAAGAACATGTCATAATAAAGGTCACTAAAATGAAAATGGTACTTGTTAACCACATAACAAGGTTCTTAAGTACCTACCCTATGATAAATATTCACATGTACACATATGTACATGAATGAATATAGAATTATGAACATACAATCCAACCATCAATAATAGTCAACCATATAAAAAAAGAAAAGAAAAAACACATTTAAAACATTTGAAAAAAAAATGCATGGTTAAAATGATAATACTTGCTTTGTATCTCTCTATAGAGAAAATGTCTAATTCTTAGTGAATTATATGACTGATAATATTGTGCCAAACTTGAATACCTCGTGAAATTGTTTGAATTGGGAAGCTCTCCACCTAGACATATGAGAGTGTATAATATATTTATAAATATGATTTTGAAACTTCCCCATCAATTCTAAAAGAGGTATCACATCCTTAATTCAATCATTTTAGTCGACATTTCCAAAGAAGAGGGCGAATTCATATTCACACATCTTAAATATAAATGTTGCATTTGATAATCCAATCTATGTGAGATCCATAAGAAAATTCCTAAGGAAGAGTGCCAAATAATCACACATATGGAATCATGTTCCACCTACACATATTTAGGACTCCTTATTCATAGTATCATCCAAAGGAAATCATGAAATATGGGAGAAGTGTCACCTTACTAGTGCCTTTTGAAAATATCTACGAATGTGTTATAATAAATCTATAATTCAACATGGTACCAACAATAAAAAGTGTTGCAAGTAGTGTTGGCCTAATATACCTTGATTTAAATTTATCAAACCTATTAATGGGCATGTTGACCTCAAGGATTCTTCCTTGAAATTTCTTGAATAATTCAACTTCTGTCATCTCGATAACACGAAATAACAACTGTAAAAAAAAATACTTCTAATTTGGTAATATCACCATAACGAATTTCCCTAAATTTGACAACCTTTTGTCTAACACCTTCGAAAATTCTTGGTAATATCACCATAACGAATTTCCCTAAATTTGACAACCTTTTGTCTAACACCTTCGAAAATTCTCTCTACAAGGGTTGCTTGAAAATAAGATCCCAACAAGTAGCTTCATTGTTTTCATCTATATGAACCATGAATTTAATATCGCTTTGAAATGGTTTTCTTGAAACATGCAATATATTTGACAATGGTCTCACCATTTGACTTCATGAATCTCCTAGTGCAATAAATATATTTATCAAAAGAAGATAATCCTTTTGATATTTTTTTCAATACATTCTCATGTGTCTTTGCATGTTTGGCATTTTGAAAATCAAATTACTTTGTTTCATCTCTTAATTTTGTTTATTTTACCAAATCCATGTAATATTTCAACTTTTGTAATAACTGTTTTTTTCTCAAAAAATAGCTTAACCATGTTACCAACATGTTTTCTCATTATTTGATCAAGAATCAAGACCCCCAATTCTTCATTTTTATTTTCTTACAAATTCCCTAAAAAGTTTTCACCCCTCCACAAACCAATACAACTTCCCATTATTCTTGAAACCTAAGAGGGAATATATTCTTAAAATGGTTGGCTATATTCTATCCTTACATATTCCAATCAATTTTATATGTGTTACACATAAAACATGTGTTAAGATATATAAAAAAATAAAATACTCTGTAAATTATAAATTGGAATATAAATAAAGACTATCGAGTAGAATATCAATTTGGTGGAGATGATTAAAAATTACTAATATTTCCCTCTATCATATGCCCTAAATTTTGTCCATTATCCATGTGGATATTGGTTCCCAACTACCTCTTCCATTGACTTAGAAAAGTTTAGCATCTTTACAAATTTTCTACATTCTTTCAGGTCTTGAACTTTTGGCACGTTTTTGATACCCTAAAAACCAATTTTCACCCTATGATAGATTAGAGTTTCCATTTTGTACCTAATTCTAGAACAAGTGTTTTCTTCTCATCAAGGAATTTCTAACTATCGGGCTATTATGTGCCCCAAATCGAGTTTGTGTGCATAATTTTTGGCCCCAGGAGGTTAATGTATCATTAGGCTCCTTGGGGCCCACATTTCTTTTACCACTTCATCTCATAGGGTTAGGGTTTTGGATATGTAGGGTTTTTTCCACTTAGGGTTTTGTACTTTATGTTAAAAGGTCATTTTGGCTTCCTATAATGAGCCTACTTACAAATGAGTGTAGATGACACCTCTCTCTTTAGAGATAAGATACCACCATTCTAGCTAGCTTGTATTTCTTTGCATTTCAAAGTCTTTTTCTATTTCATTTTTTAATATAATTTGGTTCTCATTGTATTATTGTACTCTCTACAATATTTATATTTGTGTTTGTGTCCATTTATATTCCTTTTATTTCATTCTCTATACAATTTATATCAGTGGTATTAGAGCAATCCACTCTTTCTTGTTTATTGGTGTATGTCCCTAATGAGGTCAGGGTATAGAGAGTCAAGACCCAAACTAATTTCACATGGGGAATACCACTCTCGTTAGTCCAAGAATCCTCACAAGGCATATGAAAAGAGATAGGACAGATCAAGAGATCATATCAATTTTTTTCTCGAGGAATCCCTCATGCGACAAAGGAATGAGATTATGGATAATTTCACCTAGTTCCTTCAACAACTACCATTGGCAGCTGAGACACCTTAAATAAGAAACCATTTCAAAGTTATGACACATGTCAAGGTTCAAGTTAACTTTTACATCCCTTGATTTGAAGGAAGGATATATGCAAATTGTTTGGAGAAATGGTTAAATTTTTTCGAGGGTTATTACTCTATTCAAAAAAATTTGGACATTGAAAATATCTCCATTGTGCTCCTTAGGGCCCGTCCCCATGTCAAATATTGGTGGGAAATTTACTAGGAGAGACATGATGGATATGAGTCTACGAAATTTGGGACATAAGTCACTTGGCTGGCTTTTTTTTATGCACTCAAGGAGGAATTCTACCCCATTGGAAACAATAATGACCAGTACATGACAAGGATAACTCTACATCGAGAGAGAGATCAAAAAGTGTCAAAGAGAACCAATATATTTCATACCTTGTGGTCAAATATGGGTATTAAATACTTTGAGTGGAACCTGGTTTTGAATAATCTTAGTGGCCTACACAAGTACATTCAAATAGAGATGGATTTATTGGACATCTCCTCACTAGGAACCACTTATAATTATGCTATAAAAATTGAACAAAAATTTAAGTAGGGGAATTAATGGGAGTTTGGGTCTACACATATTCCACAATAGATGTTGGGTAAAGGTTGTTGAAATCATAGAACAAAGGATAGAGAAAGGATATCCAACATCAAGACAAATAGTCCAAGCCATAAGGAAATAAGGGTAACGAGAAGTCAAAGAATGACACTAGAAAGTGGTGTGAGTTCCACAAAATCCCCTGACACAACACTGATGAATGTTTTTCAAAATTATCATTGTTGGATGGGATGGAAGAAAAATAATTAGACCCTCGCTTGGACTTTGATTTGGAGAAGGATAGGGGAAAGAATATAATTGACACAGATCCCAATTCTACCATCACAACCACAAAATTCCAACCCAGAGAGTTAGAGGAGCCTAAGAAGGGAGAGTGCCTCTTTGATTTACATATGTGGTTGAAGGGGATTCCATAAGATTTCATTATTGACAGTGGTAGCTAGAATAACCTGATATTGGTTGAGGTCATTAAGATATTGAAGCTACTAACAATTCCACACCCGTAACCATATACAATCGGTTCATTGATATGGACATGAGACATCCACATAAACCAATAATGCCACTTATACCATGGCATCAAGCCCTTCAAATATGAGGTACTATGTTATGTTTCCCCACTAGAAGTTTGTGATGTTCTTTTAGGACAACCCTATTTTTGAAAACATCATGTTTTTTATGAGTCCAAGCCTCATTATTTCATTGTTACTTTTGGAGTATAGCTCTACAAGGTACCATATGTAGTTCCAACTACTACAATTTTTGTGATCTTAGAAAAATATCTCCAAAAGGTAATCTCTCAAACCATTCAAATTTTTCCTCTTCATGTTTTGGTCACAAGGTGAACATAAGGTCACTATTGGACATGAAGTTTTGAAAATAGTTTTTCAGTTTTGATAAAGTTTTGAGGAAAAATCCCGAGTATAAGAAAAGTGTGTGGAGGAAGAAGGAAAGATAGAGAGCATGAAACTAAGGTGCATCCAGTAGGAAAGTGCATAGAAGGAAGAAAGGGTGCAAAAGCAATACAACACACATATTGAAGAATAAAGCTAGAGGAATAAAACAAGGAGGTAAAGCATAATAGGAGAATGACAACCCAACATTCTATAAATAGGAGAACAACAGAAAAGCAACATGAATGCTAAAAAGTAAAAAAAGTCATCGAACAACCAATTAACTGAGTTGTCCATGCATTGTAATAGGATATTTTTGGATGAATAGATTAGGGTTTTAGCCCTAGATTTTTGTATAAATATGTAACGGGTTGGGAGATTAGGGGTTCAGTTAGGAAATATTTTGATGAAGTTCGGTTGTGATAAATTAGGTTACGCTATAGTCTAGTAATTATTGATTGATACTGAGTTCCAGAGTTCTTGAATGTAGCAGTCGATGGTTGATAAGGATGAATAAAGGAATGATAAAGAGATATGATAAAGATATAATAAGGAAGAATGAGCCAAATGTTTTCCTCTCATTTCCTTACTATTGTAGAAGCCTAGTTCTTGTAGTCCCCATAGATACCTTAGGTGAGATTTCATATATGCAAGTAGATGATTCCAAAAGGGAAGGTGTCTAGTGGGTTTTGTTGGTCGTAGATAAATTGAATCTTTGGTCTTGCAACCCACGCACAGAAGAGCGCCAACAAATGGTTATGTTGTCGAGACCGAGACTTTGTGATTAAGGGGATTTTTTGGAGGTTGAATAAGAAGGAGATATCAGAATGGTTGGAAATGAAGGAATGATAATTGTGCGACAAGAGAACGGAAACCATCGGATGAGTGAAAATAACTGGATGCAAAGGTATGCATTCAAAGATATGCATGAAATATTCTTTAGATAATTTTCAGTTATTATGATAGAGTGGCTAGAAATGTTAGTGGAAAAAACTAGAAGGCTCAGCACCGAGGAATTGGACTCCCGAATTGGTAAGATGGATGAATTTTGTAATAACCCAACTACTCGAGCAATTGATATTTGGTTGGATAGCGTACTAGGTGGTTATGTTATAGAGTTTGCAGTAGATTGTATTCAATCATATAGTGTCACAGAAAGGGAATTTTTCAAGGGTCTGTGTGGGAGGTTATTGAAATCATTAAATGCATGGATAAAGATGCTTTTGTGTGAAAAGAACGTGATGGTAATGAAATTCGACTGTTAAAGGGTTCTCTCACATAAGGGAAACGAGGGATGACAGGAGTGTTGGATCATGTTGTCATTGATGGAAAAGGTTGATTGATTGATGTCAAGTGATTGATTGATTGATGATTGATGAAATGTAATGTGTATTGTCCTTGATGAGAATGCATAGATGAATATGGATCAATGAGTTGTCATTGATACATGATGAATATGGATCAATGTGGTTTCATTGGTATATGATGCATTTTTGGAATAATGTATAGATGACTCATTATTGTCTTATCATGATTGATAAGGTGCACAAATGAATGAACTCCAAAATGGTCCCCTTATGGTGAAAGCCCTCACGGGAAGACGCTTTGCGGATTGAGCTATCCTAGAAGAATGGTTGGATGACCCATGCTTGTATGTGGAATAATGAGATGAAGATAAATGAATTTGTTGGTGAAACTATCCTAGATGGATTGTACTTGTCATACCATTTTTGGTGGTATGTGTAACGTCACATAACTCCTGACGGTTTGAGAGTTATGACCTTACGAAGTTAGAGGACCCTCACATGTTGTCTTGAAGCCCCAAAAGGTGAAAGAAGTCATTGTGCTTTAAAAGAAGAAATACTTATTTAAATGATAAAGTAAAGTGACAAAGTCAAGGTGGATTATTCAAATAATAAAGTCAGATGACAAAATCAAGAAGGAATATTTAAATGAAAAAGTAATGGAGAACTTTCTATTATGGAAAGTGGTTAACCCTAAAATAAGGAAAATAGGTGAAGTGACCTAGAAATGGGTTAAGTGACCTAGAGGATGAAAGTATAAATAAGATAGCAATGGTCTCTTGCAGATCATCTTTTCTGTGGATAAATGGAGAGCTTCTTGTTAGAGAATTTTTGGTGTGGATCTCTTGAGCATGATTGAAGATCTATTCTGAAAAAGAGAGCATGAGGAGGATCTCATGGACACATTGAAGTTTCAGCAAGTCTGAGATCACGATGGTGAAATTCTCGGAATTACATAGAAACCCTATTTTTTGTTGCGTACGCAGGTTGTCTGTGTATAGGGTGTGTATATGCAAATTGTTTGTGTACATGGTGTGTATAGTACACAGGCTGTCAATGTATAGGGAGCGTATAGTGGATAAAATCATGGAGATTTGTGGTTGAGATGACGACAAGTTGTTGAAGACTGAAGCAGGTTGCAGATCTTCATTCTATGGGTTCAGATCTGTCACTGAGACACCAGTGTGATTATATTATTGTCTTGATGTATAGTATTTTGTTGTGAATGCCTAGGGAATTCTTGGTATGGTTTCTATGATGTGGTTTATGTTGGTTGATGGAGTGAGCAACACTCTTATTATTCAGTATTGATATGATGGCTATAGTATTTTGATTGCTTATGCATGATTGAGTAGCATTCATATTGATTGGTTGTGGAGCATGAGTAAGCTATTGGAGAGCTTAGATGTGTTGTGACTGGATGGTGGTCAGTTTGGATAGTGAGAAACATAAGAGAATGATAAATTGGTTGTAGAGGATCTGAGTTAATCTTGAAGGATAAACCCTAATAGCTCAGAAGGTATACACAGGCTGTAGTACTATTTGGAGCATATACGTGGGTTGTAGTACTACTTGGGCACGTATACATGTGATCTATACTATTGGTAGGGCACGTACATACGCGTGATGCACTACCGACAGGTCACGTACCTATTGCAAATTGATATCTATTGAGGATTGTTGCCTCATCTCAGTTGGTGTTGAGTGTGTAAGTTGAGTCTTGGATGATAGAGATGGTGCTATTGTAGAGTTGTACTCTATTCAGTTATTGTTGAAAACCCCAAGGATCGTAGTCTGTAATAAAAATAAAATTGTACATACATCTTGTGTTCTTCGTGTTCCTTGTGGTGATGACTTGTTGATGATATATTGCTGATATATGTTGTTGATATGTGTTCACATCTAACTAATCATAAATGACAACAATGAGTAATGAGTAAAATGTTGAATGCTAACTAATGAGTTTTATGTAAGAGGGAAGTTTTGGGAAAAATATCCCCACACTCATTCACCCCTCCTCTAAGTGTGGTAGGTGTGTCCAACAATTGGAATAAGAGTGGGACTTCACTACAAGCCTTAACCAGCTTGAAGGATATCCATAGACACACAAATGGATGGTGAAGTTCCAATCCTTGATGAGGAAAAATATTCTACTTGGAGAATAGAGATGAGAGTACATTTGAAGGAAATGGGAGCAACTATTTGGAAGGAAACCATTGGTGGATCAGTTTCATTGAAGAACAAGTCAAAGTTTGCAGCTCAAAGGGAAGGAAAGAAGAATGATGCATTGGCTCTCAAGACCATTCGTAGTGGACTCTCAATCCCTATCAAAGAGAGCATGGGACAATGCACTTCCTCCAAGGATCTATGGCTAAATCTAGAGGAGACATATCAAAGCAAGAAGGAGAAGGAAGATATTGAAGATCACTCCATCAAGATCATTAAAGGTAAAAAATCTCCAAAAACCCTTGATTGTATTGTTTCTAAATGTGATATTGAAAAAATTTCAAGTGAAGATAAATAATCAAGTGATGATAGCACAAAGGAAGATCTTGAAGACATTTCAAATGAAGGCAAATAATTATGTGTTGATCTTGGAAAAAAGGAAGATCGTGAAGATATTTCAAATGAAGGTAAAGAACCCTAAAAAACCCTTGATTGCAATGATGATGATGAATTTTTTTCTTCAAGTGAAGAAGAATATCTAGAAACAATTTGTGTAAATTTTGATGGTAATTATCCCATGAAAAGAATAGAAAAAAATATATTAAAACTTCAAAAGGAAGTTGAAGAGGGTTTATATAGATATAGAAGTGATCATTATTATATAGACTATAACTATCTTTTGGATAACACTAAGAAGTTTCTTAGGAGGAGTCTAAGGAACATCTTGAAATTAAAGGACATGATCAAGGAACAAGAAGAGAGAAATAAGACTTAATTAGAATAAAAGGAAGAAGAGATCACAAGACTAAAGAATGGAAAAGAAGATATAAATGTAGATGATGAGATTAAGAAAAGTTTTGAAACCATTGTCCATCTCAAGACCCAAATTGAAGAAGACAAAAGAATAGAGGAACTATTGAAGAATCAAATAAATGGAAAGGAAGAGTCATGTTGTAAGTTAGAAGATGAAATTGTTGACCTTAGAAAGAAAGTAGAAAATTCAAACAAATTCTTGAATAGCTCACGAATCTTGGACGAGATCTTGGAAAGTCAAAGATCACCATGTGATAAATCAGAACTTGGATACAAATAAGAAGCTACACATGTTGAAGCAAGCACCTCAAATAAGAATGAGGTAAGTCCATTATAGAAGGAAGACAATGTTGCAAAACAACCATTTACACAAGGAAAATAAAATCTCAAAAGAAAAAATCAAGGAAGGCATCACGAAGCTATTCTTGGGACACCAAAGAAAAGGTATGAAAGTATTTTTCATGGGAATTGTTATTCATGTAATGGATATGGTCACAAATCTTTTGAATGTAGATCTTATGAAAGGAGATATAATGGAAGATTTTATAACACCATGAGGTGTTGGATATGTGATAAATTAGAACACATTGTTGTTCACTGTAACACCATGATATGCTACAGCTGTAGTGGATTTGGCCACAAATCCTAGGAGTGTTGGAACACAAGAAAAAATTCCATGATGAGGACTTCACATAGCATGGCTAGAAGAAGGAATGATGTAAGGAAGGGAGACATCTTTGAAAAGATGGATGCTCAGAGCTGAAGTTATGAAGAGAAGGGACATCTATAGAAGTGGGTGAAGAAGATAGAGAAGTCAGAACAGAATGAAAGACTGAAGGGAAGTTCAAAAGTGTCATCTATTAAGGCATATGTGGGTGACAGTGGTATCAATCACGTACATACGCATTCTGACCTTGTATAGGTCACGTACATACGTGAGATGTTGTGCAAAAGGCCATGTACATGTGGTAAAGCCTTGGGAAAAAGGCAATGCATAAGGGGTTACAGCTTGATGTGATGGTGTAACTCTGTGATGAAAGGTCTGACATTGTTTGTTGTAGGTTTTGACACTGTTTGTTGCAGGTTTTCATGATTCTATATTGGATTATGTAAGGTGATGATGTAAAATAAAATCTTGGCTGCATGGCACTAACCCATGAGTATGGATTGATGCATTTTTCTATTGAAAAACAATGTTGGTTATGACAGTGAAGTTATGACACCTTGGTTATGTGATATATCATGATGATGTATTGGAAGCTTACTTGTTGTAAATCTTGATGCATGAATTTAGCATATGGATGGGCTACACATTGGGATATGTGGTTGGTGAGTTGATGAGGTGATCATGTTGTACATAATTGATGATTCATATCTTGATCTATAATTGACACATGTTTTGCTACACTCATATATGGCATATGCTTGATGATACTACACCGTTGGTATTACTTGATTAGCACAACAATTGATATTTGTTTGATACATGGTTATGGTACTTGGTTCATGATGGAGACATATCATGAGTGATATGACACATTGTTTGGCATATTGGTAGATGCACATGGTTGGCATATTGGTGGATGCACATGGTTGGCATATTGGTAGATGCATATGTTGGCATGTTGATAGAGGCATTTGATTGATACATTCCATGGATGATATATTTTGTCACATTGCACGATGTTGATGTACATGGTTGATGTACATAGGTGTTGTGCATGATGAGAACACATTTTTGTATAGGATGTACTTGGCTGATATTTTTCTCATGATTCCTTATTTCATTATTGACATATCTTTTCCTTCATGATGCTTGTAATGGCATGAGTTTGATGCATGAACAGGTCCAAGGATCATTATTGTTCATATTGCAGAGAATATAAGGGAGACATACCCATAGGGGGAGTCATTCTTCTTCCCATGATTCTAGGAGGAGATATTTATCAAAAGCATACCTAGAAAATAGCCCTATATTTGAAGAAAGAGAACATAAGCATAATTCCAGGGGGAGCAATGGTCACAGGGGGAGTATGTTCGATGTATCTTCAACATTACATCAGAGTGATATCCCTTGCTCAAAAGAGGAGAGATTATTCAGAGGAAGATCAAAGGCACTCAGACAGGGGGAGCAACCCCAAGGAAAGTTCAAGCAGGGGGACCAACCCCAAGAGGAGAATGGCCCTTTTCCATTGATGTCAAAGGGGGAGAGATAGTCACATTGATGTGATTGATGATTATTGATTGGGAGAGATAGTCACATTTGGGAGAGATAGTCACATTGACTATTGATGTAGAGCATGCCTTATCTACATGTTGACATAAATATTTGGTAATTGATGTTGACATCAATGTTGGTATTTCCATCAATGCCAAAGGGGGATATTGTTGGATCATTTTGTCATTGATTCCAAAGGTTGATTGATTGATGTCAAGTGATTGATTGATGTCAAAAGATTGATTGATTTATGATTGATGAAATGTAATATGTATTGTCCTTGATGATAATTCATAGATGAATATAGATCTATGAGTTGTCATTGATATGATGAAGATCAATGAGTTGTCATTGATACATGATGAAGATGGATCGATGTGGCTTCATTGGTATATGATGCATTGTTGGAATAATATATATATGAATCATTATTGTCTTATCATGATTTATAAGGTGCACAAATGAATGAACTCCAAAGTGGTCCCCTTATGGTGAAAGCCCTCACGAGAAGACGCTTTGCAGATTGAGTTATCCTAGAAGAATGGTTGGAGGGCCCATGATTGTATGTGGAATAATGAGATGGATAGTTCTTTTCATACCATTTTTGGTGGTATGTAGAATGTCACATAACTCCTCAAAGTTTGAGATTTATGACCTTACGAAGTTGGA
This sequence comes from Picea engelmannii, assembly GCA_009831015.1. Classification (NCBI taxonomy): domain Eukaryota; kingdom Viridiplantae; phylum Streptophyta; class Pinopsida; order Pinales; family Pinaceae; genus Picea; species Picea engelmannii. Next base: position 370,434 of record ML797756.1, read on the forward strand.
TGAACCTCACATGTTGGCTTGAAGCCCCAAAAGGTGAAAGAAGTCAAAGTGATTTAAAAGAATAAATAATTATTTAAATGACAAAGTAAAGTGACAAAGTCAAGGTGGATTATTTAAATAATAAAGTCAGATGACAAAATCAAGAAGGAATATTTAAATGAAAAAGTAATGGAGAACTTTCTATTTATGGAAAGTGGTTAACCCTAAAATAAAGAAAATAGGTTAAGTGACCTAGAGGATGAAAGTATAAATAAGATAACAATGGTCTCTTGTAGATCATCCCTTTTGTGGATCACTGGAGAGCTTCTTGTGAGAGGATTTTTGGTGTGGATCTCTTGAGCATGATTGAAGATCTATTCTGAGAAAGAGAGCACGAGGAGGATCTCATGGATGCATTGAAGTTTAGGCAAGTCTGAGATCATGACGACGAAATTCTCTAAATTATAGAAAAACCCTATTTTCTGGTGCGTACACGGGTTGTCTTTGTATAGGGTGCATATACGCAAGTTGTCTGTGTACAGGGTGCATACAGTACATAGGCTATTAGTGTACATGGAGCATACAATGGGTAAAATCATGGAGATTTGTGGTTGAGATGATGACAAGTTGTTGAAGGCTGAAGCAGGTTCTAGATCTGCATTCTATGGGTTCTGATCTATCACTGAGACACTGGTATGATTACATTATTGTCTTGATGGATAGTATAGCTTGTTGTGTTGTGAATTCCTAGGGAATTCTTGGTATGGTTTCTATGATGTGGTTTATGTTGGTTGATGGAGTGAGAAACACTCTTATGATTCAGTACTGATATGATGGCTATAGTATGTTGATTGCTTATGCATGATTGAGTAACATTCATATTGATTGGTTGTGGAGCATGAGTAAGCTATTGGAGAGCTTGGATGTGTTGTGACTGGCTGGTGGTCAGTTTGGATAGTGAGAAACATAAGATAATGATAAATTGGTTGCAAAGGATCTGAGTTAATCTTGAAGGATAAACCCTAATAGCTTAGAAGGTATACACAGGCTGTAGTATTGTTTGGAGCATATACGCAGGCTGTAGTACTTCTTGGGTGCGTATGCATGTGGGTTGTACTACTGGTAGGGCACGTACATATGCATGCTGCATTACCGACAGATCACGTACCTGTTGCAGATTGATATCTTTTGAGGATTGTTGCCTCATCTCAGTTGGTGATAAGTGTGTAAGCTAAGTCTTGCATGATAGAGCTGGTGCTCTTGTAGAGTTGTACTCTATTCATTTGTTTCTTAAAACCCCAAGGATTGTAGTCCGTAATAAAAAGAAAATTGTACATACATCTTGTGTTCTTTATGTTCCTTGTGGTGATGACTTGTTGATGATATATTGTTGATATATGTTGTTGATATGTGTTCACATCTAACTAATCATAAATGACAGCAATGAGTAATGAGTAAAATGTTGAATGCTAACTAATGAGTTTTGTGTAAGAGGGAAGTTTTGGGAAAAAGAGCCCCACACTCATTCACCCCCCCTCTAACAAGGAGGATCTTCTGAGAGAAGGAGACAATGAAAGAGGCAGGGAGGGACTGAGGATGCAAGAAAACATATATACCAGAGGAGGGATACACATTTGGAGAGTTGCGCAGAGGGAGAAGGTATAGGAGGAAAAAAACAGAGACTGAGAGAGGAGAGTTGTGCAGTGAACCAGAGGGGAGAGAACCATACACACTAGTATGAATCGTTGAGGTACCATAACTAAGAGGACAAAAAAAGGAGCTCCAGTCCATTCTAATAATATAATATCCAACAAGTCCTACTCATATAGGATCCTATGTCGAATCCATGACCCTATGTGTGTCACCACGATCAGAAGTAATGTTTGAATATTTTTCAAAAGAAATTGTCGTTAGCCAAGGAGGGTCGAGTAGTAGTAGTCAGAATAGTGGAAGTAGTGCAGAAATCCAGAATTAGAGTTTTTTTGCGAGACAATTTGGGCTGCAAATAATGTATAGGATGAAGTTGTGAATATTGTGCAATTAGGGACAACATTTAGAGGTTGTGCGCTAGTATGGTATATGAAGTCACCGAGAAACATGCATATAGGATATTCTAGGACTTTGGCAGAGATTAAGTAAGCACTCTTGAATTAGTTCAAGAATCCAAAATCAGATTCGTAGTACATCATAGAATTGAAGGAGATCAAACAAGTACAAACATAGTCGGTATGGGATTGCGACCAAAAATTTAAGGATGTGATGGGTAGATTAACTTTCCAGATCTAAGATAAAAAACACTAAGAATGGTTTATTGCGGGGCTTCTACCACACATTCACAAGCCATTGATCCAATAGAAGGTTGTGTCGCAGCCCGAGGCACTAGAGATTGTGATGAAACTAGAGTCATCTCTAGTAGGAGATATCAGAGGAATGACAAAAGTTTAGACGCAGTTGGATGCATTGACAATTCAACTGGAAGAATTGACAAAGGGAAAGGAGAAACATGAGAAAGTACGGTGTACAAAATGTAGGACTGAAGGCCACCACAAGGATGAGTTCCCAACACTCACACAATATTTGGTGATGGGAGCACATAATCCATTGTTGGGAGGAGGATATAGAGAGATATGTAATAAATGGGGCCATCTCCCAACTGATTTTCCACTACTACAAAAGTACCAGATTGTGCCAAAGAACTTGTTTTGCAATTTTTCAAATCTGTAGGACATGAGGAGAAATATTGTCATGCGTTCGACTTAATAAGGGAGTGCACATATGATATGTATAGGATCTGGGAAGAAATATTTTCCGCAGAAGTAGGGGTCCACAATACAAAAATCAAATAAGTTTCAATCAAGGGAATAGTGGAAACTTTGGTTGAGGCCGAGGTAGAGAGAGGTTTGGAAGTGGAGGAAGAGGACTGATTATCGGTTACAACTATAATCAACCTTGACACTTGGGTCACGACTATCAGAATACATGTATGACGTGCACATATTGCAGAGCACTGGATCACTCGACAAAAGAATGTCCCCAACTAGTTGTGAAGTGGTAGGCTAGAGGAAACTAGAACCAGAATCTGAATCTGAATGTGCAAAGGATATCAGTCGAAAGACATAATGAAGGACCTAGAGTAACAGTTGTTACGCATGGAGGAGATAGAACAGGGACTAATAAGATAGATGAAGGAAAGAAGACTAAACAATGGGTAACAAATTCAACAGGGCATATTCTAGTGGTTGATCCCCACCAAGAAAAGGAGACATATTAGAGGGAAAGGAAAGATGTACTCAGAGAAAATTAGGTAGCATCAACATCAGTTGCACCTCTTGTATAATATCGCGCTATGCTATAGAGGCCAACGAGGAAGGTAAAAACGCTAAAAGAATTGTTGAGAAGATGTGTAGATATAATTAAAGATGAGGCTATGTTGAGTACATTATATGACATGATGGATCACTACACAAGAGGAAGGGAAACTCATGTTGCACAAAGGATGGTAAATCAAGTACTGTGCAAAAAGAGACCCAATGAAGAATTCAGATTCAGTGCGTAGTACTCAGAGCTTGGATGTGTTGTGACTGGTTGGTGGTCAGTTTGGATAGTGAGAAACATAAGAGAATGATAAATTGGTTGCAAAGGATCTGAGTTAATATTGAAGGATAAACCCTAATATCTCACAAGGTATACACAGGTTGTAGTACTGTTTGGAGTGTATGCGCAGGCTGTAGTACTTATTGGGCGCATATACATGTGGGTTGTACTACTAGTAGGGCGCATACATACACATGGTGCACTATCGACAGGTCGTGTACCTGTTGCAGATTGATATCAGTTGAGGATTGTTGCCTCATCTCAGTTGGCACTGAGTGTGTAAGCTAAGTCTTGCATGATAGAGTTGGTGCTCTTGTAGAGTTGTACTCTATTCGGTTGTTGTTGAAAACCCCAAGGATTGTAGTCTGTAATAAAAAGAGAATTGTACATACATCTTGTGTTCTTTGTGTTCCTTGTGGTGATGACTTGTTGATGATATATTGCTAATATATGTTATTGATATGTGTTCACATCTAACTAATCATAAATGACAACAATGAGTAATGAGTAAAATGTTGAATGCTAACTAATGAGTTTTGTGTAAGAGGGAAGTTTTGGGAAAAAGAGCCCCACACTCATTCACCCCTCCTCTAAGTGTGGTAGGTGTGTCCAACAAGGAGGATCTTCTGAGAGAAGGAAGGAGACAATGAAAGAGGCAGGGAGGGACTGAGGATGCAAGAAAAAGATATACCAGAGGAAGGATACACATTTGGAGAGTTGCACAGAGGGAGAAGTTATAGGAGGAAAAAAACCAAGGATGAGAGAGGAGAGTTATGCAGTGAACCAGAGGGGAGAGAACCATACACACTAGTCTGAATCGTTGAGGTACCATAACTAGGAGGACAAAAAAAGGAGCTCTAGTCCATTCTAATAATCGAAGAGCCAACAAGTCCTACTCATATAGGATCTTGTGTCGAATCCACAACCTTGTGTGTGTCACCATGATCATAAGTAATGTTTGAATATTTTTCAAAAGAAATTGTAGTTAGCAAAGGAGGACCGAGCAGTAGTAGTTTGAATAGTGGAAGTAGTACACAAAGTCAGAATTAGAGTCAACCAGCATCACCAAGAGGAGGGACTACATCGAACAGCATGGACAAGGTGGATAATACTCTTAGGCTTCCTGAGTTCCAAGGAATTGGGTCAGAGGACCTGGAACAATACTTGTTCTTTTGCGAGACAATTTGGGCTACAAATAATGTACAGGATGAAGTTGTGAAGATTGTGCAGTTAGTGAAAACATTTAGAGGTTGTGCGCTAGTATGGTATATGAAGTCACCGAGCAACATGCATATAGGATATTCTAGGAATTTGGCAGAGATTAAGAAAGCAATGTTGAATTAGTTCAAGAAGCCAAAATCAAATTCATACCACATCATAGAATTGAAGGAGATAAAACAAGTACAATCATAGTCGGTATGGGATTATGATCATAAATTTAAGGATGTGATGGGTAGATTAACTTTCCAGATCCAATATCAACAACACTAAGAATGGTTTATTACAGGGCTTCTACCACACATTCGCAAGCCACTAATCCAGTAGAAGGTTGCGTCGCAACACGAGGCACTAGAGATTGTGATGAAACTAGAGTCATCTATAATAGGCGATAGCGGAGGAATGGCACAAGTTTAGACGCATTCAGATGCATTGAAAATTCAAATGGAAGAATTGACAACGGGAAAGGAGAAACATGAGCAAGTTTGGTGTACAAAATGTAGGACTGAAGGCCAACACAAGGATGAGTTCCCAACACTCACACAATATTTGGTGATGGGAGCACATAATCCATTGCTGGGAGGAGGATATAGAGAGATATGTAATAAATGGGGCCATCACCCAACTAATTTTCCACTACTACAAAATTACCAGACTATGCCAAAGAACTTGTTTTGCAATTTTTCAAATATGTAGGACACGAGGAGAAGGATTGTCGTGTGTTCGACTTAATGAGAGAGCGCACATCTGATATGTATAGGATCTTGGAAGAAAATGTTGTAGCAGAAGTAGGGGTCCACAATACAACAATCAAATAAGTTTCAATCAAGGGAATAGTGGAAACTTTGGTTGAGGCCGAGGTAGAGAGAATTTTGGAAGTGGAGGAAGAGGACCAATTATAGGTTACAACTGTAATCAACCTTGGCACTTGGCTCACAACTACCAGAATACATGTATGACATGCACATATTGCAGATCACTGGAGCACTCGACAGAAGAATGTCCCCAACTAGTTGTGAAGTGGTAGGCTAGAGGAAATTAGAACCAGAATCTGAATCTGAATGTGCAAAGGATATCATCCTAAAGATATAATGAAGGACCTAGAGTAGCAGTTGTTACGCATGGAGGATATAGAATAGGGACTAATAATACAGATAAAGGAAAGCAGACTAAACAATGGGTAAGAAAGTCAGCATGGCATATGCTAGTCATTGATCCCCACCAAGAAAATGAGACATATTAGAGGGCAAGGAAATATGTACTCAGAGCAGATTGGGTAGCATCAACATCAGATGCACCTCATGTAGAATATCGCATTATGCCAGAGAAGCCAACGAGGAAGGTAAACACGCTAAAAAAATTGTTGAGAATATGTGTAGATATAATTAAAGATGAGGCTATGTTGAGTACATTATATGACATGATGGATCACTACACAAGAGGAAGGGAAAATCCTGCTGCACAAAGGATGGTAAATCAAGTACTGTGCAGAAAGTGAACCAATGAAGAATTCAGATTCAGTGCATAGATTGGAGAGTATGATGTGGATAATATTATTTTGGACTTAGGTTCTGACTTAAATGTGTTACCTAAGAAGACATGGGAGTTTATGGGAAAACCCAAGTTGGTAAGTTCTCATGCTCAACTAAGTCTAGCGAATCAACACAAAATAGTTCAGATTTGTCAATCGACAGGAGTACATGTGAATATAGATGGGGTGCACAGTGTGGAATACATTGAATTTATTGAGATCATGGATGACAATCAACCATATCTAGCGCTGATGGGACTAGAATGGGATTTTGATAACCAAGCAATCATCAACTTGAAGAGGAGGGAGATGATATTTGAAGTTGGAGATTGTGAACTCGACAACATATGGTGTGTTGAGTTGGTGAAGTATCAGTTCATGTGCGTCAGATTCTGAAGAAGGTTTAGAGAATTGGAAATAGAGAATGCATGAAGTGTCAACTAGACGTTGTGTGCTCATCACTCAATCCTTGCGCTGGATTGGAATAGAGCTATGCAAACCACCTCGGTATGATGGATTAACTGATATAAGTATTTTTTTTAAATCATTTGATTTGAAGGTACCTGAAAAGAAAAGGATGTTAGCACTAGATGTGGTATTAAAAGTGACTCCAACCAGATGGTGTGTTGCACACAAAGAGGGAATGAAAGACTGGTCATAGTGCAATAGACTAATGCAAATAAGGTTTGGCACTGAGGAAGAAAACATTTTGTATAAATATATAGGGGAGAGTGACCTAGAAGGTCATGTGGAATAGTGCAAGGATTTGTGTGGTTCAGTACTGGAGATGGAGTGGATGCGCAAATTTATACACACACTGGACACAATTTTGAAGAATTGGTATTTGGAATTGTAAATGCACAGGGAGACAACAGGATGGGAAGAACTAATCCAAAGGTTTAAAATCACATTTACATTTGAACAAGAATATCCATCCATAGATGCAGTGCTACATGCGATTCAAACAAATATCTTCTCGAAAAAAGAGACGATGGAAGTGGTATCAATATGTAGCACGCATAGAGTCAAGATGACTATCCATGAGCTACTGGAGTGTTATAATGTATCCAAGGAAAAGTATAATGAAGAGGATCCTAGGAATGTACAAGTACATGAGATAGGAGTATATTGATCCATATAATATTCAGATCTTGAATCCACCGCATATACACAACCTATAAAGACACATAAGGTAAACATTGGGACGACAAAGAATCCCAAGTTTTGCACAGATAGGATATTGTTGGACTGAGGATACAGTTGAGAAGATTGCAGACATACTATGAGAATATTAGGACCTATTTCCAATGAATTTTTTAGATATAAAGGGAATAACAGGACACTTAGGTGAGGTGAAGATCCTATTGAAACTTGGAACTAAGCCAGAGCGTCAGAGGCTTTACAGGCTAAATTCGAGGTACAAGGAGAAGGACGAAACTCTAAGGATTATTACGAAGAAGCATAAGGAATAGGAGGAAAAGGCCAGGAAAGTGTTCTAGGAGAGGAATGGATCCATGATAATGGCGCAAAAGACCCAAGAAGTAGTCCAACAATTGTATAAGGCAATTCCAAAAGTTCCCCTAGTAGTTGAAGCGATTATGGAGGAACAAGTGTAGACGATCGGTGAAGTAATTAAAGCTAGAATAGAATACTTAAATCTAAGGAGCATGCCAAGATCACCACTAGAGGTTCGTGAAGGCAGAGAGAGAACGATAACCACACCAGTTTCCAACATCAATAATATTGAGGGAGAATGCACGAAACTTTGTGAGGAGAATGCGTAGGTGTGGAAAGAGATGATAGAAGACCCAAAGCTAAAGGTCATAGAGGAAAAGCTAACATAAGTGTAAGAATAGGCACAACATGAAGTAGAAAGGGTGGTTACACTACCACTAGTAGTGTGAATGTTAGTCATTCTAGCTCAGCAACAGGCATAGGTGGAAGTGGAGAGAATGAGGGATCAACAAAATATCCTGCAATAGAAACTGGGACCACTGTAAGAAGAGGAAGTATGGGTAATTGGAGAGTTTTCCACGGTGCAGGGTAGGGTCAAGAAAACAACAATTGAAGTAGAGGATAAAATTACAAACTTGACCATGTAAGGAGCAGAGGAGATAATAACAACAGAGGCAACAATCATCAAAGAGAGAGAGGGGGCAAAGGTTGCCTCTCAAAACTTCATTTCGGCATGGAAAAGAAGGAAACATGCTTGAGTGGCTCAAGACAAGCCACAGGTGAGTATTGGGGGCATGTTGGATAGGTAGTCTTGAAAATAGTTTTGCAGTTTTGATAAAGTTTTGAGGAAAAATCCCAAGTATAAGAAAAGTGCTTTGAGGAAGAAGGAAAGCTAGAGAGCGTGTGGTTGAGGCGCATCTAATAGGAAAGTGTGTATGTAGAAGGAATAAAGGGAGAAAAATGAAGATAATACGTAGCTCGAAGAATAAAGTCATAGGACTAAATCAAGGACATAAAGCATAATAGGAGAATGACAACTCGACATTCCAAAAATAGGAGAACAATAGAAAATCAACATGAAGGCTGAAAAGAAGAAGAAAGGCATTGAACAACCAGTTAACTGAGTTGGCCATGCATTGTAATATGATATTTTTGAGATGAATAGATTAGGTTTTTATCCCTATCTTTTTGTACAAATATGTAATGGGTTGGGATATTAGGGGTTCATCTGGGTACTATTCTGATGATGTTTGGTTATGATAGATTAGGTTCTACTATAGTCTAGTAATTGTTGATTGATATTGAGTTTTAGAGTTCTTGAATGTAGCAGTCGATGGTTGAGAAGAATGAATAAAGGAATGATAAATAGATATTATGGGATCCTTTGTTGTCTGATGTTTTGTGTTTGATTATGAACATTATTTGCATGCATTGTAAAATAGCTTTGTATGATAGTTAAGTATGGTGCAATGCTTCATAACTTTGACAGTAACAAATCTATACAGTAATCTGGAATATGAGAAGTATAGGAATCTGAATCACGAGTAACTTAATAACTGGAAAAAAAAAAGTAGGTGTGCAACATAATAAGGAAGAATGAGCCGAATGTTTTCCTCCCATTCTCTTTCTACTGCAAGATCCCAATTCTTGCAGTCCCCATAGATACCTTGGGTGAGACTTCATTTGCGCAAGAAGGTGATTCCAAAAGGGTCGGTGTCTGGTGGATTTTTTTTTTGTAGATAAACTAAACCTTGGGTCTTGCAACCCGTGCATAGAATAGTGCCAACAATCACTACAAGTGTCATTTCCTCATCACAAGGCCTCTCTACATGACAAAATTAGGTGTAAAATATTGTAAAGGAATACAGAGATATATTCACTTCACTCGTGGGGGTGCCTCTACACTACTAGGTAAAACATTAAATTAACTTGATCCTTGGTGATACTTTACCTAATGGACGAATACATAGACACTATCTTCTAGAGAATGAGGAAATAAAACACCAAATTCATGAGCTCATCCAAAAGGGACACATTCAACCAATATCCTTACCTTATGGGATCCTTATTGTACTTGTGTTGAAGAAGGACAAGACATGGTGACTTTGTATTGATTATAGATCCTTTGACAAAATCACTTTAAAGAAATGATACCCAATCCCGCAAATTAATGATCTTCTTGATCAAATTAAGGGTGCCAAATTCTTTCCTAATATCGATTTGAATTCAGGTTACCACCAGGTCCCTATTGAACAAACTGGTGCATGGATGACCACCATTAAGACAAAAGAAATCCTTTTTTAGTGATTTTTCATGCCTTTTGCCTTGACTAATACTCTGGAAATATTCATGAGGATGGTGGATGATATATTACAGTCGATCACAAAATCTTTTGTGGTTGTATATTTGGATGGAATCCTCATCATGAATAGAAATTGGGCAAAACATTTGTAGCACATTCAATAAATCCTAAGCAACCTATGGAAAAGAAAATTATATGCCAATCTAGAGAAATGCTCATTTGACATGAAAACAATTCAATATCTAGGACACATTGTGAATGAATATGGAGTGCATGTGGACCCAACCAAGATCCAATTAATTCATGAATTGCCAGCCCCAATGACTCTAACAAAGATTTGTAGCTTCTTGGGCCATACAAAATTCTACCATAGGTTCATGTTGAGATTATCCCGTATCACTTGGAGCTTAAGCTAAATGACCAAGGGTAGAGATAAATAAAAATTTTCCTTGTTTGGATCTAATGGAAAGAATTTGAGAATATGAAATGTCACCTCTTCTTAGCACTAGTCATCACTCTTCAAGACCCGCAACAACCATTTGAGATTGAGAAATATGCTTCTAACTATGCTATCAGTGCATTCCTCACTCAACTTGGACATCTAGTGGCCTATCACAGTGACAAACTCTAATGTTTTTCACAACTATATCACCTATCACAAAGAGATGTACTCCATTATGTAGGCATGTTGATAGTGGAAGAATTATACTATGGGAAAGGAAACAATCATCCACATCAATCACAATCCCCTAGAATTCATGCAAACACAGAGGGAAATTTACAAAATGACCATCATTATAGGGAAATGCTTCTATTTTGGTAATATCGCCATAATTGGTTTCCCTCAATTTGACCACCTTCTATCTAACACCTTCTGAAAGTCTTTCTATATTTTGTTGCTTGCAAATAAAATCGCAACAAGTAGTTTCATTGTTTTCATCTATATGAAGCCTAAAATTAATATCCCTTTGAAGTGGTTTTCTTGAAACATTCAATATATTTGACAATAGTGTCACAAGACTTAGTGAATCCCCTAGTGCAACAAAGATATTTATCAAAATAAGATAATCCTTTTGATATTGTTTTCAATACAATCACATGTACTTTGCATGTTTGGCATTTTGAAAACCAAATTACTTTGTTTCATTTCTTAATCGTGTTTATTTCACCAAATCCATGTAATATTTTAGCTTATGTAATGACTGATTCTTTCTCAAAAAACAACTTAACCATGTTACCAACATATTTTCTCATTATTTGATCAAGAATTGAGACCCCAATTCTTCATTTTTGTTTTCATACAAATTCTCTAAAAAGTTTCGACCCCTCCACAAACCAATACAAATTCCAATTGTTATTGAAACCTAAGAGGGGATATATTCCTGCAATGGTTGGTTATATTCTATCATTGCATATTCCAATCAATTTTATATAATATAAATAAAGACTATCAATTCTAAACTAAACTACTGTCTACATTTAATATGCACCTTCATCATGTGCTTTAGAGCTGTTCACATAACAACTGCAGCGTCCTCAATTTTGTCACCGAGAACAGGTTGTTTCTTACCATCTAGCTCAATGGGCTCTGCACTTTCTTTCTTACCATCAAACTCAATGGCCTCTGCACTTTCCTTACTGTCAGTTTTCTCACTTTTAGCGTTTAATTCTACATCTTTGTCATCTTTAGCCTCCAAAACTGTTTCTTGGGCTTCATCTCCTGCCTCTTCATTATCTTTGGCCGATACTAAGAGTTTAGAAATATTTTCTTCATGTCCATCCAAATCTGCACATTTCTTACTTTCACCATCGACCTCTAAACGGGCATCAGGATATCCACCCTCTGTGAACTGGGCAGCGTGTCTTCTATCGGACAACTTTTGACGTTTCTTGGATAATATATTTATTTCTTCCTTCACCTGCTGTTTTCTTTTTCCAAGAATATTGTCAATTCTATTGTCCATCTCTGCTGTCTCCTTCACTATTTGGGGACCCTTTCCAATTCCTAACATCAGCTGGTGTTTTTTTCCTAACATATGCTGTTTGTGAAGATTTTCAATGTTTCCACAGTCAACTTCACAAAGAGAACACCATCCCATCAGTTCTTCTGCCTGCTCCATCTGTGGCTTCTTTCCGTCTCCTGAAACATTTTCCTTCAACTTTTCAAACATGGACTGATGCTTCTTGCCAAATACATGTTTCTTGTGAAGAACATCCTTTGTGTTACAGTCAACATCACAGAGCGAACACCACCCTGGTCGTACAGGCATCCTTGGAGGCTTAGAAATAGCTTTGGTGCCTGGAATCTCCCTCTGTGCCCTTTTGCTGAACTTTGGCTGCAATCCACGATCTGAGTTCTTACTAAACTGAATGAGCATACAGAATGTTAATAATGAGAACAGTATTTCTTATCCTCTATTTCAAATATAACATCAACCTATATGCATTTTTCCAACCTCAGAAATAGTGTAGAGAGATTGTTCTAATGCCTAGTCTATCTGGTATTGCCCTCAATGGTCATGACGGCTCCCA
>ML797757.1:0-35082 GCA_009831015.1 Picea engelmannii
GGATGAGTGCTTACACACCCCCGTCCCTCATTAACTCTTGAGGAGGTCTTCCCACCCACTAGCCTGACTATAATTCATTTATGGGTCAGAGGACGGTTCTGGTCCTGAGCAATTAAATCCAGTAAGCACTGGTTTGGTGAAGATTAACACAACCATTCCTGGTCCCCTTCACCTTCTCTCCATATAGCATTCGTGGTCTTTCTAAGTACACCCCACCCTTCCATTATTCATGCAACACTTGTCCATTTTCTTAGTAAATAATGAGGTTCACATTTGTTTACCTTTCAAACAAAGGTCCATCAAATCAATATTCACACATATATAGTTTGCCATAGTCTTTTGGCCATTTATAGTTATATTTACAAACTGGGGGAAACAGGGTGTCACACTTCACCACTACCTACCATATGTTGGGCACAAACACAATTGTCACTGATTTCCATCTTCAGGACAAGTTGTTGTGCCATTTGGGCCATCTTTGCCTCCCATCAAGCAAGCGAGTGAAGTTGATTTGGGAAGTTCACTACAGTCGGGTGGCAGGACACTTCGGCGTAGAAAAGATAGTGGAAGTGTTGCAACAACATTTCTATTGATCGAAACTTCAACAAGATGTCAACAAGTATATCAAGTCTTGCACGACTTGCGTCATTTCCAAACCGGCCATTAAGAAACAAGGCATGTACACCCCTCTGCCTACTCCCGACAGGCCCTGGAAATCCATCTTTATGGACTATGTGTCGGGCATTTCTTCAACCAAGCAGGGAAATGACTGTGTTTTGTGGTTGTTGATTGATTTTCCAAGATGGCGATTTTGGTTTGCTACAAGAAGAGCATCACAGCGGAGGCCATTGCCAAGCTCTTCTTCAAACGAGTGTGGATACATTTTGGGATACCACAAACCATCGTCTTAGATCGGGACAGTCGATTCCTCAACACATTCTAGTCAAGCCTCTGGTCAATGCTGGACACCAAGCTCACCAAATCCATTACCTTCCACCCCCAAACAGATGGCCAAACCGAGGTCGTCAACATGATGATTGTGCATATCTTGCACATGTACAATTCCAAGCATCTGCACACATGGGATGAGAATGTTCCCTATGTTCAACACAGTTACAACAGAGCCATGCATAGCTCAACTGACCATAGCCCCTTTCAGGTGGGTTTTGGATTTAAACCATTAGGTCCCATGGATGTTGCACTACCCCTTGTGTCCACACAAGCATAATCATCCCATGCTCAAACCGAAGTTGACAAAGCCACCTAGTTCATTGAATGCATCCAACACATCCGCCAACAGGTTCATGATATTTTGCGGGAGTCTAATGCCAAGTACAAGCAGCGTCATGATCAACACCGGGTGCCACACACGTTTCAGGTGGGAGATAAAGTTTGGTTGCACTTGCAAAAAGAACGCCTTACATGAACCCATTGAAAGCTTCATCCAATCAGCTATGTACCTTACACCATCACCAAGGTTGTGGGTGACAATGTTTTTGAGCTCAACATTCCCCCCTTCCTTGGCTTGCACCCAATGTTTATGTAGACCTCCTTCGACCATACTTTCCACCATTATTGGACACCTTAGAGATAACAAAACAGTTGACACCAATAGAGCTCAACCCTGACTATATGGAACATGCATCCACTGATCAGATCGTGGACACGCAGGTCAAGGGCACTCACCAACAGAAGTTTCAGCTTTATCGTGTTGTCAAAGCGGGGCAATGCCTGCACCAAGGCAAGTGGCTCACTCGAGGCCAAATTCAGCAAAAAATTCGTCATCTTATGGGGGAACTCAACGCAATGGAGACCATTGCTTCCTAAGGGAGGAGGATTGATCCAGGTGGATATCGGTGGCTACCCACTTATTCCAACTGGCTCACATACAGTTTTCATCTTGACAGTTTTTTTCTAGCTTTTCGGGCCCTAAACTTCTAGGGCCTTTTTTAGGCCCTGAACAACGGTTTTTGGTCTCCCCACATTCATATTGTAGATGGAGTCAGAGTGTGACAACAACATGTGTAGTCCTCGGATAGAGCTTTCCAATGGGCTATCGTGTGCCTAAAACGGAGATTATATGCAAAAGTTACTACCCTGTGAAGCTGATGTACCAACTTACCCCATCGGGGCCCACATGACTTTTGGCGCTTCATCTCCTAAGGTTAGGTTTTTTGATGTCTAGGGTTTTCTTATTACTTCTTGATGCTAAAATGGCATGGAGGGCTCATTGTAATGTGCTCAGATGAATGCGCATAGCCACCACATCTCTTCTCAGAGATTAGCTACCACCATTCGAGCAAGATTGTTTTCATTCTGCATTTTATAGTTTTCAACGGATTTCTTTATTGAATAGAACTCGAGTTTCATTGTATCTTTGTTTGTTATTGCTCATTATATCTCTGTGTTAATGTTATAGATTTGTGTTTCATTTCGTTCTGCTCATAAATCTGGATCAACCACCTATGACAAACTAGCAATCAACCTTGCTAATGTGGGTGGAAACCTGGTCCATGGTGAACACCTTGAGCTCCTCGATTGCTAAGTCTGCCTTATTTTTGTTCACAAAGCAAGTTCTTCTGATCATAATCAACAACAACCCAAATCAGAACAAGGAGGAGATCCCGATCCCTAGAGGTTAAAAGACTCAATGTTATGAGCTTGGGAAATTGGCAGCATTGTCCACAGACTCATGACACGCCCGAGACCTAACTCCCCTACCTTTGTTTTCAAACCAACTCAACCACACAAGATCCTCAAAAATGAAAACACAGACACTTTACAGCTCCTACGAGGTACCATATTTATTGTTTACTTACCAATACTAGCTGACATTAATGTGACAACGAACTGAAGGCTGGCTTTCACCAGTAACATCATCAAGTGGAAGGAAGCTTTTGCAAAATAGATCATCATCCATAGTGGAAAATAAAACGTGGGCACTTGCGGGTCACTGTTAACAGTGTCGACACCGGCCATTGCAGCCTGCAGGGGGCGAGCACAGAAATCATGATTGAAATTTGACATCACAGTCACTAACCTAAATTTTGATGATGGGTACTTTAAAATATTACCCTTTATTTGAAATTTTAGGTTTTTTTTTTACATTTTCTGAATAATTTTCAAAAATAAAATCAACATTTTTTTTACGCCCAATTATTTGATAACACTTCTGGGACATGTTAGACCCCTCTTGACGGGTTGTGACGTGTTGAATCTTGATCCCTGCATATGATGTGAAATTGTTTTTTTTTTTTAAATAATCACCTAAAATAAGATGATAAATTGTCATTTCACACCTTCTAACAATCAAACAAATACAGTGATTGTACTTAACCAATAAAAAATTAGATATTTCAAATTTTATAAAATATAAAAAAATATTTTTATTTTAAAAAATTAAAAATTAATAAAAAAAAATTAACAATTTTTTTAAATCCTTATACCATTTAAGCAATTAATTGAAAGTTGAAAAAAATATATATATATTACAACATACACTCACGACACTTATAATAAAAGTGAGATTCACTAAAACTAACTCTAGTTAAAAAAAAGTAGCTTTTTTTTCCCAGAAACAAAAAAAAAAAATCCTACTTTTTTAAAAAAGCTAGTTAAAAAAGTAGCTTACATAAACCCAAAAAAACATAAATTAAAAAAAAAAAAAATTAAACAAATTAATGGAATCCATTTCTAAAGGGTTGGCCATTACTATGTGAAAAAAAAAGTTTAATACATAAGGAAAATGCCCAAATTATTAATGTCCAATTTGATCAGTTGTTTTTGCAACCTTCGGGGTCTGTAACCGTTAACCTTCAAAAGATCATCGTGCACATGATAAGGTAACGGTTACTTCCCATTTCAAATTCAAAATGTCTAACGGCTACAAAATGTTAACGGCTACCAGGAAACCATGTCGGTGGTGGGGCTATTTAAGGCGGCCTGTTCTTGACGGAAGGATGTACTAACTCATCGGTCAGATACATATATCTGTCATCACCGTCTGCTCTGCAACTCATATCCCTCATCCAGGGTTCGTTTTCTATTCCTCGCTTTTTTTCATCGCTTCCCGTTCTTTCCCCATGGCGTCCACGATGTCTGCCGCTCTGTACGATGACATCCCATATTCTCCGATTCGGAACATGAGAAGCCTGGACGATGATGATGCCTCCCAGTGGTCTATTCAGGTGAATGTCAGTTCACCCATCAATGGCCGTGAACAGGCCGACGCCGATTCTCTCTTGCGAGATCAAGAACAAGAAGGAGGAGAAGAGGAATACGAGGAAGCAGAAGAGGAGGAAAAAGAAGCAGAAGAAGATGATGATTGTGGGGAAGAAGAATATTCGGAGCTATGCGAGGGTTTAAGTGGCCTTCGTGTAGAGGAGAAGGGGGTTAATGATAATAAACCCCAAGGGTTGATGCCGCCATTTATGGGAAAACATACACGCTTTGTGTATAACAGCGATGACGAACTGGAGGCATGTGAAGAAACAAATGCCGCAAAGTCTCAGTCAGTTTCTCCGAGCGTTACGCGTCTCACTGGCTTCCCAACCCCTGCGGGCAAACATCTCCGTTTTTCCGAAGGTGAAGTTCAAGGAGAAGACGAGGAGGAGAAAGGAGAAAAACAAGAATGACTGATACTTTATCTGCAATGAGAAGGGAGAATATCTTTTTAATCTGCAATGATTTTTGTCTTCTGCAGAGTTCTAGGGATTTTTTCAGCACCAATATCTGAAATTTTTTTATTTTATAAGCAGTTTTGTGTCTGAAAAGATGTTTAAATACATAAAATGAAAATATTTTCGTTTTTCACACTCCCTCTCGAATCGGGAGCTGGAATTCGATCTGCAGTTCTACTGCTGTCGATGCCCATTTGCAAGAGCTTTGCGCTGTTTTTTGTAGGGTTTGATTGGAGAATATTTTTTTTTTTAATCTATAATGAGAATGAAGGATATATTTTTTAATTTTCAATGATGTTTGTGTCTTCTGCAGGCTTCTAGGGGTTATTAGGGTTTCTACGTTTTTTACAATATTTCTTTACATTGTTTCAGCATCGTTTGTCCAATTTTTACACTCCGTGTCTGATTGGGAGCTGAAATTGGCCTCTAAAGTTATACTGCTGTCACTGCGCGTTTGTAAAATCTTGGTGCGTTTTTTTAGGGTCTTAAACTGGATAATGCGGCGATTTGTTATATGATCAATGATGGATGCTCGCAGATCCTAAACGCAAGAATGTAGGATTTTTAATCTGCAATGGCTTTTGAGTTCTCTGCAGAGTTTTAGGGTTTACTAGGGTATCTATATTTTTTACAATATTTATTTAGGATGCTTAGACTAGGGTTTATATTTTCTATAATATTTATTTAAGATGCTTATAGTAGGGTTTCTATATTTTTTTAGCACCGTTTACCGAATTTTTTTATTTCTTTAAGCTCTTCTGAAAGGAAGATGTTTAAATACAGAAGATGAAGTGTTTTTATTTTAAGCTTGTCTCTAAAATTCTGCTGACACTGCCTTAGTAAGGAATTTAAATTATTGGAAGTTATGCTAAAACACAAATCCTTGAAAGAGGAATTCACAAACCCTTGTGTATACGGAAATCATCTTACCTTCGATCTTTATATCAAACTAGTATCAGTTTCTGTTTTTTTCGTTATTTCATTGCATCCCATATCAAGAATATTGAAGTACATAGCTGTTAGCTGTTAGATGGGGTTGAGGAGACCTTTTATACTTCCATATCGTGTAGCAAAATCCATTTCCGTCATAGTGAATCACAGATTCTTGTTATATGTAAAAGTATGATATGAAATTTATAAAGCAAAATAATGCAGTTTGCGTTATATCTTTATTCTGCAGAGTTTGGCTAGAAAGAGGTATAAGGGTTATCTTCTGATTAAAAGATGCCAAGAATGTACTGCTTCTGTTTATTCAGATCTGAGTTCAGTTCAGTAGCGCTGAGGTGGTTTTGATATGAATTTTTTTTAAAACTCATTGTTAGCTTTGTTTCTTCATTCTGATTAAAAATGCCAAGATGCTTGTGCTAACTCAGATCAGATTTTAATTCTAGTAGCACGTCTTGATTTTTCGTGCTACTCTGCTTCAAATGTCCACATTGTAAATCAAAATGCAGCTATTCCTTAAAATGAAAACATACAACACGAGAAATACTCTTCTGATTAAAAGATGCCAAGAATGTACTGCTTCTGTTTATTCAGATCTGAGTTCAGTTCAGTAGCGCTGAGGTGGTTTTGATATGAATTTTTTTTAAAACTCATTGTTAGCTTTGTTTCTTCATTCTGATTAAAAATGCCAAGATGCTTGTGCTAACTCAGATCAGATTTTARTTCTAGTAGCACGTCTTTATTCTTCCTGGTACTTGTACTTAATCTGCTTGGTCTTGATTTTTCGTGCTACTCTGCTTCAAATGTCCACATTGTAAATCAAAATGCAGCTATTCCTTAAAATGAAAACATACAACACGAGAAATACTCTTAAAAGTCTCAACTATTATTTCGCATTATTATTTTGCATTTTTGTTTCAGTGGTACACTGTGGTGTAAATACATACAAAGCATAAGTGATCACCATGGCAATTCAAGGAGTGTAACAGAGCATTGACAAAAACTGGGAAGTGTGTAAAGAAACAGTCTGAAGTCTGAAGTCTCAACTTTCAAGGATCCCAACCCCGTGGACAAACATGAATTTTTGTTTTTGGAAAATGCAGCAATTTGTGTCTTCTGCATAGTTCTTGAATATTGGTTTTTTTCAGCACCGTTTGCTGAAAAAAAATATGATTTGAGCAGCTGGAAGAAGACCAAACGACAGGTAATTATTGTTTTTCATTTCCCCTTGAACCATAGCAAAAACTCACACTCCGTCTCCAAAGTTATGCCTGCCACTGCGCATTTGTAAAAGCTTGGCTTAGTTTCATATGACCCTGCCCTTACTTCGAAGGGGGCAGGAAAATGATAACGAATTTAAATTACTAAAGTTTCTGTTACAGTACAAACTGTTATAAGAGGAATTTACAAATCCTTGTGTATATGAAACATCTGTTCTTGCCTAGGCTGTTTTTCTTGGTGATGTCCAGTTCCATTGCATCCTTCATGATTGAAACTATTTCTCTTCTCGCCTAAGCTGTTTTTCTTGGTCATGTTAAGTTGTTCCATTGCATCCTTCATGACTGTAAACTCCAAGATTGGAGTTGAGGGGCACTGGTTCTTTTCGAATAAAATTTATTAAGAAAGAATCAGTGTGAGTAAGGTTTGTGCAGCATTAATTCAGATGTTTAAATACAGAAGATGTTTTATTTCTTTAAGCTCTGTAAGGAAGATGTTTAAATACAGAAGATGAAAGTATTTTTATTTAACACTTAGGATCCAGTTGAGAGCTGAAATTTAAATTATTGAAAGTTATGCTAAAACACAAATCCTTGAAAGAGGGAATATTCACAAACCCTTGTGTATACGGAAATCATCTCTTACCTTCGATCTTTATATCAAACTAGTATCAGTTTCTGTATTTTTTGTTATTTCATTGCATCCCATATTAAGAATATTATACACTGTTAGACTGTATACACCAATGGGGTTGAGGAGACCTCGACTATTAGTATTGTTTTTATTAGAGTAATGCTTTTATACTTCCATATCGTGTAGCAAAATCCATTTTCGTCATAGTGAATCACAGATTCTTGTTATATGTAAAAGTATGATATGAAATTTATAAAGCAAAATAATGTAGTTTGCTTTATATCTTCATTCTGATTAAAAGATGCCAAGAATGTACTGCTTCTGTTTATTCAGATCTGAGTTCAGTTTAGTAGCGCTGAGGTGATTTTGTTATGATTTTTTTATCCAGATCTGAGTTCAGTTTAGTATCGCTGAGCTGGTTTTGTTATGATTTTTTTTTAAACTCAATGTTAGCTTTGTTAGGTGGTTTTGTTTGTGCTAACTCAGATCAGATTTTAGTTCTAGTAGCACGTCTTGATTTTTCCTGGTACTTGTACTTAATCTGCTTGGTCTTGATTTTTCCTGCTACTCTGCTTCAAATGTCCACATTATAAATCAAAATGCAGCTATTCCTTAAAATTAAAACATACAACACGAGAAAAACTCTTAAAAGTCTCAAGTATTATTTCGCACTAAATGTATATATATATATTTAGTTGCATTGTTATTTTGTTTTAGTGGTACACTGTGGTGTAAAATACATACAAAGCATAAGTGATCACCATGGCAATTTAAGGAGTGTAACAGAGCATTGACAAAAACTGGAAGTGTGTAAAGATGAGGTGTGGACTTCCGAGGTCTCTCAGTTATCTCTGAGCGTTGCCCGTCTCAACTTTCAAAGACCCAACCCCGTGGACAAACATGAATTTTTGTTTTTGGAAAATGCAGCGATTTGTATCGTGTTAGTGATGGAAAATGATTTGTGTCTTCTGCTTGAATATTGGTTTTTTTCAGCTCCGTTTGCTGAAAAAAAATATGTTTTGAGCAGCTGGAAGAAGACCAACGACAGGTAATTATTGTTTTTCATTTCCCCTTCAATCATAGCAAAAACTAACACTCCGTCTCCAAAGTTATGCCTTAGTTTAATTATTGTTTTTCACAACGAATTTAAATTACTAAAGTTTCTGTTACAGTACAAACTGTTATAAGAGGAATTTACAAATCCTTGTGTATATGAAACATCTGTTCTCGCCTAAGCTGTTTTTCTTGTTGATAAGTTGTTCCATTCTTCATGATTGAAACTATTTCTGATGTCAATTTCTATTTCAAGTACATAGCTTAGGCACTGGTTCTTTTCGAATAAAATTTATTAAGAAAGAATCAATGTGAATAAGGTTTGTGCAGCATTAATTCAATTATAGAAAAACGTATGCTTTATGTATAAAATTTTACGTTCTCAAAATTGGGATCTTCGTTATCCTGAAGATGAAGACAATTGTTGTGAAAAACATAAATAAAAACTTTAGTGATATCAATCAAAATTAAATGACATATCATGTTAGAAATGAAATGACACATTACTCTATTAAAAAATTAGTGGTGGTAGGCGATTTAAAGGTCACCATTGACTGGATAAATGATAAAGCCAATCTAATCTTAGCTATTTCGGCCACTTTTAGGAGAAGATCAGCACATTAAAGAAAGGTATTGAGACCATAAATTTCATGCACATCCACAGACAGTTTAATAAAGTTGTGGCAGCTTGTCCAAAAAGGCTCTCAATGATATTCTAGGGTGGTTATTTTTCGAAGAGCTCGTCAATGGATCTATTGTTAGATCTATTGGGTTATACATTGTTATAAGGTGGTTTTAACCAGAAACAGCTATTGGGTTATACATTGTTTTAGTCAAATAAAGTGACCATAGGATATCACAGGTAAAGGTTGTAGAAGGAGAATGAATATCCAATACATGGATATTGTAAATTGGAAGTTTCATTTGATTCTATTAAGAATAACAGTGAAACTGTTTTTTTCGCTTAGTGTATGCAAAAAGATTTTATTAATAATTCTGATAATCTTATAAATATAAGGTTTTTATTGATAATTCATATAATTTTATAAATGTGTTGCCCATTATTAGTAATAGCAATAATAAAATTAACCCAAAGTAGTAATAGCAGTAATAAAATTCACCCATTGTAAAAAAGTAGTACTAACAATAATTCACCATTGTGTCAATTCTGAAAAATATTATTATTGCCATGAACAAAGGTAAGGATAAAATGTCAATCTCTTTTATAAGGTAATGTCAATCTCTTTTATAAGGTATGACATAAATGAGCATTTGGAGGTTTTCCATTTACAAATATTTCACATAATAAATATTTAGAGATCATCTATATATAAATAAATAAAAATCTATGATCAACTAAAAATTTTCAATATGTTAAAGGTAACCAAAAGAATCCTATGAATTGTATTTCAAAACTTAACTTTATAACAAAACATTATTATAAAATTATTCATTTATGAAAGGAAGCCTCCCTAAAGCTTAAATTGCAACCGGCCTTTGAGTGCAACTATTGTTGTCTTTGTTGTCTTTGCTACCTTTGTTGACACAACATGAGATAACACTCACATTCAGTGAATTGATTGTATTCCAAAAGATGACTTCATTTTAGAGCACCAAGTACCTCATATAGCATTGATTACAAAACTTGTATCTGGCATGGTTGACATTGAGTCATCAACCCTAAGGTTTTTGGTGTTAATTTACTCACAACAGTACATTAACACCAAAAAGTCATCGTGGAAACAATTTTGCCTACACCCTCCACTCCCTCCATTCATCCTTCAACATTGTGTTTTGATGATTTTACTAAACCTGCTCTTGCTACCAACTTTTCCTCATAGGTCTCCCACTTAGTCATTCCTCTCATTTGAAGAAGCTCCTCCACAATATTATAGGACCACCCAGAGTCAACTAGTCTCGTTGTGCTCTTCATGAATGTCCCTCAACTTGCACTTGCTTACCTTGCAAGTTGTTTGATTTTTCAAACACAACATAATGATTATCAACAAAAATTTTGTCATATTCAAATTGTATTCATGTTGAAAAATCGGTTTACCTTCATCCAAGATCACATCAATTTTTTTAAACTCAAAATTCAAGTTCGGTTAAGTCAACACTTGTAGGAGCAAGAGGCATATTGTGCACCTACTCCCACCTCTCTTTAGCTAGTTTGAAAAACCATGTGGCAGTCGCTCCACTATCACTAACTTGAGGCAAGTGAGAGGGACCATGTGGCTCCTCACTCAATGTGCAAGGTGTGTTCCCCAAAAACTCCAAAAGTTGTTGTAGATTATCCATCTCTATTCTTATTCTATGCAACTACACTATAATATGCAAAGACATACCAGCAAATGTTAGTACATTGACATACTATGAAAAATTACAGAAAAGCTCATGTTTATGAAATATAGCATCAATTATCTTATTCATGGTCACAATTAGTCTACAACCCTTATGTTGATCATTAGAACAGATCAAAAAAATTTAAGATGACTTCCTTGAAGCTTTCATCCTAATCAAGCATATTCTAGGGTGACCTCCTGCACTGCTTTTGTAGAGAACTTATTGAGAAAAGATACAATAGTATATGATGATTTTTCCCAACACCTATTTGGCATTGCCCTACACTCTAGCTTACACTAGGCCATCTCAACTTCCCATTAATTTATTTTTTCATGTAGTTTGGATTGTAATGTCGTGAGTTTGGTTATCTTTGCTATGTTCTTTGTCCTCCTACTTAGGGCCATCAACCATTTGTTTTCTTGTGGCTGATTTGTAGACCCAAACTCTCTCTTACCCTTTGTTGAAACTTTTTCTCAATCTTGGTGGCATATCGGTAGAGGCTCCCAGTGAATTGATGTCCAAAAACTACATTTTTGTTTGGATGTACTTGTGTAGGCCACTGCAATATTTTAGAACCAAGTGTTGCTTGGAGTCCTTAATACCCATCTTTGAATGCAAGGTATAGAAGGGATTGGTGTGCAAGCGCAAAATCACCCATCTCGTCAATTGGTCATCTTAGTTTCCAACAAGGTAGAAATTCCTCCTTTATGGCATCAACAAAAGCCACCCAAGTGGATTCTATCCCAAATGCTTTAGATTAATCTTCAGCGTATTGCACATAGTAAGTGTCCCACTTTTAATATTTAACATGGACAAGGGAAACGTGATTACCTACTTATGAGAACCATTTAGAGTTCTTGTTTTTTTAGAGGTCACATTTAGTGGCTCCTTTTACGATGATTTCAAAAAGTGGTGCTACTAGTAGCACAAGTCAATAGGGTTACATTACCACCTTTTGCAACTATGGTCTTAACAACCTTGTAATGATGTGAACAAAAACCTTAAAAATTAACCCCCAAATGGAAAAAAGGCACCATTTTTTGTAGGTTGAAACTACAACTTCTTTGAAACCGTGGACATAGCTCGTTGCAACTAAAATCTTAAAATTAACTCTCGCATTAAAATTGCATTTTTTTAAATCATGACCTTGACAATTGGTGCATTTATAACCAAAATCTTAAAATCAACCCCAAATCTTAGAAGCCTCTGAACACTATTCTCCCTTCGTAGCCTCCCTCTCCTCGTCCTTTTCCATTGGTGGTAACTCACGAGACTTCCTAGATGCTAAGTTATTCTCAAACTTAACATCTCTACTCATTGTCTTCCTATGTACTGATATGAAGATCCGGTAAGCCTTTGAGATCTCGTTGTACCCCACGAATATTCCCTTCTCTCCTGAAGGTTCCAGCTGTTGAAATTACTAAGACAACTGAGAGGGGGGGTGAATCAATTGTTATTGTTCTTAAACAATTTTAAGTCTATTAATACATTCTTAAAATTGTTCTTTCAGTGATCATCAACATTATACAACATATGGACAATAGAATAATGAGCATCAATCACACATAAGATATACACAGAGATAGATTTTCATGGGGAAACCCATAAAGGGAGAAAACCTCTTCTTCTTCGAAATGATAGGCAGTCTTTTAAGTTCTGTACATCATCTATAATTGAGCACCAACTCAATGTGAGACTACAACATCTGTTTTGCAAGCTGCAACTCGCTGAGAGCACCAACTCTCTGTTTTTCTATAGCACCCACTAGAAGGAAGCACCAACTCCCTGGTTTCTCTAGCACCAACTAGAAGGAAGCTACAACTCTCTGTGTTCAAGCACCCACTTGAACCTCTGAGGACACCAGTCCTCCCTCGCACCTCCCAACCACCCTGAAATATGAATATGAAATATTGAAACCAATTACAGTGATATAGTGTTCAATAACATCTTACCAGTCTCATCATTGTTCTGCAAGATTTTGCTACTCAGTCTTCCTCACTATCTTCCAGCATGCATCCGCTGCCCATTCTGTTCTTCTGCCTTTTGTGCTCTGTGTGTCATTCTCATTCAATGCATCTTTTGTTTCCTATCCATTTCAGCTGCTGCACCACCTCTTTACTTCCTCACACATGCATTACTTCACCTCAGCAACAACAACCTCATCACTTCTCTGTGTCGTGTTCTTATAGCTTCTGTGCACCTTGTGCATGCAATATGCGCAATGCTTCTACATCTCTTCACAGTGAGTGCTCTGTCTGATTATCATTACGACTTCTCAGCTTCTCTGGCAGTTTGCCCACGCGTTCAGCATCACTGGATGTCATGCTGAGGTTCCTCGGCCTCTCTGGTAGTCGAGACTCTTCGTCTTCTATGGCACAGTCGAGCTTATCCTTTCTGTTTCAGTTACATACTTCAACGCTCATCCATCTGTCAATCCCCTCTAAGAATAGTCTTCATTCACTGGAAGGAGCTTGGAGACTCTTCAGCTCCTCTGGCGATCGCACAGAAGTCTCTTCGAATCTTCTGGTAGAAACCATCAATGGTTTCTAGCAGTTACACTGTGAAGAGCAACATTAGCCCTCCGATCATACTCGGCATTTCGGCATTCGGCAATTCGGCATTCGTGTGACCACAGTTGTGATCCCCGAAACTCCGAAAAGGAGCTTGTCTGCACTAGCTCCTTCCCCCATCCTCCACCGATGTGACCACAGGCTACATCCATTTCACCTTTTCGGTATTTTCGCGAACTTATGACCTTCATCGACCCTGATCGATGGTCCACGATCTCGATGAATTGACGGTCCAGATCTCATCGTGAATTCGCATCTCGTTGTTCCTTAGATGGAGGTTCTCGTCACTCCAAGTCGCGATAGGCGAGACTCCGAGATGGAGCTTAGATCAACGGTCCAGAATCTTGGTGTATTGACGGTCCAGATCTCATCGTGAATTCGCATCTTGCAATTCCTTAGATGGAGGTTCTCGTCACTCCAAGTCGCGATAGGCGAGACTCCGAGATGGAGCTTAGATCAATGGTCCAGAATCTTGGTGTATTGACGGTCCAGATCTCATCGTGAATTCGCATCTCGCAATTCCTTAGATGGAGGTTCTCGTCACTCCAAGTCATGATAGGCGAGACTCTGAGATGGAGCTTAGATCAACGGTCCAAAATCTTGGTGTATTGACGGTCTAGATCTCATCGTGAATTCACATCTCACAATTCCTTAGATGGAGGTTCTCATCACTCCAAGTCGCGATAGGCGAGACTYCGAGATGGAGCTTAGATYAACGGTCYAGAATCTTGGTGTATTGAYSKTCCAGATCTCATCGTGAATTCGCATCTCGCAATTCCTTAGATGGAGGTTCTCGTCACTCCAAGTCGCGATAGGCGAGACTCCGAGATGGAGCTTAGATCAACGGTCCAGAATCTTGGTGTATTGACGGTCCAGATCTCATCGTGAACTCACATCTCGCAATTCCTGTGATGAAGGGTCTCATCACTCCAAGTCACGATAGTCGAGACTCCGAGATTGTTTCGCGATTTCGGCATTCCTGTGGTATTGTTTCTTGACTCTCCAAATCGCAATTCGCGAAACCCCGAAGTGATGTAAACCTGTTGACATCACACGTGGATTGACACGTGTTGAATAATTTCCACGTGTCACTCTGATTCGTGACTTACACGTGCCTGAAATGTTGAACCAACTTGACACTTGTCATTGCCTGGTTGTGCCACGTGTTCTTAGCTGACGTGGTTTGTTGACGTGTATGTTTCAGAATTTCGCATTTCGCGATTTCGGGACTCATGTTGTAAAGAACCTTGACATTTCCATCTCTCGATATCCGAAATCCCGATAGCCAAAACTCTGAAATGGAGTTGGACCACCGCTTCGATCGTGCACTTTAAAGAACGTGCAGGTTCTTCCTTATCCAACGATGGTCGGAACTTATGCTCAGATCTAACGCCTGAGATATGTCCTTCTCTTTTGTGCATTCTTCTTGTCTACAATCTGATCTGATGACCCTCCTTCTTTCGGGAAATTAAATGGGATCCAACGATCACTGATGCTTCTCCTCCCGAGCTTAGGCACTGCGTTCGACTCTGCGCTAATTCCTCTTGAGCTTACTTTGTCCTTGTTTTTCCTTCGTTGCATACTCTTATCTTGCCATCAGTGACAAGTACATACTACCTGTAAAGCATGCCAACCATCCTCTGCACTATCTCTTTTGATCTTATCGAGCTTGCTCTGCAACGTCTTCCCAAAATACTTCTGGTGCCCGTCTGTTACATTCTTCTTGTACTCAAGTCATCATCGTTGTTGTACTTGACATCAATGACAAGCATATGCTGCCTGTAAAACATGCCAACACCAGCCTCGTCCTCTTCTCTAGAGGCACATGAATGTATACTAGACAACCAAAGATCCTCAAATTTCCTATCTTTGGATTCACTCTTATGAATGCTTCCTTAGGAGTTTTTCCCCCCAATATCCTGAGAGGATTCTTATTTTTCACATATACTACAGTGTTACATGCCTCTGCCTAAAGAAACATAGGAAGATCTTGGTCATGTATCATATCCCTATGTATCATATCCCTGGCAGAATTGATGCCTGGCAAAACTGATGATGGACCGATTCTTTCTCTCTGCAAGCCCATTCTATTGAGGGTTGTATGAGACTGTCAACTTCCTCTTGATCCCTACCTCCTTGCAAAAATACTTGTATTCATTGGATGTGTACTCTCCCCTATTATTCTACCTCAAAACCTTGATCCTCTTCCCTGTTTGGTTCTCCACCTGGGCCCTGAACTCCTAGAACCAACTGGAGACCTCATCCTTGGTCTTCATAGAGAAGATCCATGTTTTCCTAGAAAATTCATCAATGAACGTCACATAGCATAGTGCTCCCTGCACTCAAGCTACTCACATCTGAATGTATATGATCCAAAATCCCCTTGGACATACTATCGCTTCTTGGAAAAGCAACCTTGGCATTATTCCCAAGTGCATACCCTCTACACACGCCCTGCTACTCACCATTGAAATATGGGAGACTAGTGACAATCTCCCTCAGAATTGAAAACACCCTATAGTGCAAGTGTCCCATCCTCTTGTGTCATAACTCACACAAGTTATCGTTGTCATGTATGAAGGCTTCCTATGAGTACTTGTCATTTCTTCAACATGACAACAAAATCCTTATCCTCCATACCTGAGACTGTGAGCAAATTATTCTTCAGTCCTGGTATATGTAGCACATCCTGGGCATCAAATGAACCACCTGACTCAAGTTGGAACAAAATTGTTCCCTCCCCCTTCACTACATACTTGACATCATTACCAAGCTCCACATGGATCCCTAAGTCCTTCTATGTCAGAGTGTTGAATAGTTCCCATGCTTTTGTCATATATCATGATGCACCAATGTGCAAGTACCAAGCACTCCTGGTAACAGTGTTGGTAGAAAGGCAGGAGACTAGTGTGAATTCTTCAAACTTCACTACCAACTCATCCACCTGAGTTTATGCTTATGTTGCTACATGTTTTGATTTACACTTACCCTTCTTCTCATGAGCCTCCAACTGAATTTCATATCTTGGTATAGGAACGACATTTTCTACAATCTCCCAAAGTCCATGTTCATGTGAAAGCAAGGTTACCCTTGCCTTCCAAGATAAGAAGTTAGATGCTCCTTCCAACCAGTCTTCAAATCTAAGAATGGTTGTTGCCATTTCTAGATCTGAACAAAAAAAACTACTGTGTGCTTATTCCTTCAAGCACCCATAAGAATTCCATTGTTGGTTTATAGATATGCAGATATCTCCTTGCAGATCTAACAAATATGTTGCACAAACTGTTGTGCATTCAAAATTTGTCTCCCTCTCAGAGTGCATGCTTTGAGACCATGTTGAAAAATATCACTATCCCCAACACCTAGATAAATTACTACCTTGTGTTTTTTTTTGGTGATAAATAAATTATAGCTCACAAAATAAAATATATTGGTTGGAAGTAAAACAACGGAAGAAAAATATAGAAACCAAACTTCACACAACACATAGAAATTGTGCCAGCTTCAAATCAGGTTTTCATTAAATAAGGACTCCAAGATTACAAGGGATCACAAAGTGGGATTTAATATGCCCACTAAGAATAGAAACAGAAATTTACAGCAAACACCTACAACCCAACAACTTTGTCAATGTTGTACAGCCCTGCACTAGTGTCCTGTACAATTTGTACTCACCCTATACGGCTTGTACAGCGCGTATGTATTCACCCCGGATTGTTTATCTGACACGTATGTACGCGCCCAGCTGCACCTTTCTGAGGTGTATGTATGTGCCCAACTGCATCTTTTCAACACGTATATATGCACCGTGTTGCACTAGTCTGACACGTATGTATGTGCCCTTCTACACTAGTCCAGCATGTATGTACGTGTCCTTTTGCACTAGTCCGACGTATGTATACACCTATGTCTTTTGTACTACACGTACGACACTACTACGACTTTGTATGGCCTGATCTACAACTATATTTGTTGCTCAGATCTGTGCTTGCTACGAGATCTGTATGTTGTTGCTTCCTTCTCCTTTCGACTAAGTTGATCTCTAGATGAAATTCCTTCACCCTTGCTCGGATCTCCTTGAGCAAAAGTCATTTTTTTTTTTATGATTCACTGACTCCAATAGATCTATCTCTTATGTGTCTCTCTCCTTCACCTATCCTTGATTTTATAATCTTGAGTTATGACCTAACCCTAATCTCCAAAGTGATTAACGGGTGAGATTAGATCTCACCTCACTTGAGATCAATGGCTAAGATTCATTTAATTCACTAATGCTAATAACTTTAGCATTTCATGAAATTAAACTCAATTTAACTATAAAAGCACTTTACTTTAATAATTCGTTTAATTTAAGTAATTTACTAAGGTTGAGGGCTTTGGAAGACTTCCACATGCCTATACACTTTGACCTGTGTGGAAGTACTTGTCCGATGCTACAAACATCAACAATCATTAACAACTTTCTCAACATCACTACTATATTCCTATAATCAATTTCTTCATGTTGATCTGCATCATCCATGTCTCTATTTTCTTTGCCAATGACTACCTCTAAGAATTACTTACACTGGGAGATGGTAATCATGTGCTACTTTCAGACATTGAAGCTATGACCATTAAACATCTGAAATGGCGATTAAGCATTTGACTAGAATGCTACAATGTGTTCAAATATTTGTCATTTCTTTCAGCATGAGAACACCAAGCACCTATAAAAGTATCAAACAACCTTCCCTCCAGAAAAATTATACTCTAATAAAACACCAATGTCATGTAGCATCAACCCAAGTGATCCGGATTATGTTCAAAACGAAATGAAAGCAGAGATATTACAATGAAATACTCATGAAAATTGCTAGAAACAGAGAGATACAACAATACATTATTTCTATTAATGAAAGAATTGTATAGAGACTGTAAAAATACAGAGTGCAAGACTCGCTAGAATGGTGGTAGCCTTATCTCTGAGAAGAGATGTGACGGCTACGCTCATTTGCAAAAAGATGATTACAATGAGGTTCTAAATGCATTTTTATGATAAACGTGAATTCCAAAAACCTAACTCTAGGAGATGAAACACCAAAAGTCATGTGGGCCCTGTTGGGGTAAGTTAGTACATTAACTTCCCGGGGTCGTAACTTTTTCATATGATCTTTGTTTTATGCGCGTGATAGCTTGTTGGAAAGGTATTTTCAAGATATACGCATTATGACATCAAACTTTAACTACCTCTACAATTTGACTATGGCAAGCTAATAAAACATTGTTTAGAACCCCAAAACAACCATAGAAGTACAAAAAGAGGTACTGATATGAAAATTTTCAAAATAAGCCAGTTGGAATAGGTGGGCGGCCACCAACATCCACCTGGATGTTGTGTAGGGATTCAGTACAACCCCGT
Source organism: Picea engelmannii (assembly GCA_009831015.1). Taxonomy (NCBI): domain Eukaryota; kingdom Viridiplantae; phylum Streptophyta; class Pinopsida; order Pinales; family Pinaceae; genus Picea; species Picea engelmannii. The sequence goes on from ML797757.1 coordinate 18,843, forward strand.
AAGTGAAGAACCCACAATTACAAATAATTGTCCCCATTACAGAGAAACGTGTTGGACCGAAAAATGTCTAGATGAGCCAGTTGGAATATGGAACAGGTGGGTTGCCACCAATATCCACATGGATCAATCCTCCCCCTTTAAAAAGAAATGGTATCCATTGATTTGAGTGCCTGGGGAAGAGGGGAAAGCATTTTCTGAATATGAATCTTGGTGAGTTGTGTGTCTTGTTGGAGAAGTTGAGCTACTTGGTATGTGGAAGGCTATCATGAACCTGTTGTCTCTGGGCTTGACAGGGAAATGTGTAGGCACCATTATAGGTGAAGAAACAATATCTACTTTTTCATATACAATCTGCTTCTGTTGGATAGAAGGTGTTGAGGCTGCAATGGTTGTAGTGGATTTTTGTACATCCTTTGAACAGACTGTGAAGAGGATGAATTTTGTAGTATGAGAGATTACCTTGGGGCACTGTTTTGGCGGAACAGTAGTCGGAACTACCTCTGGTATCCATTAGAGATGACCTCCCAAAGTAATAATGACACTATGGGGTCTAGACTCATAAAAAACATGATGTTTCCACATATATGGTTGGCCCAAAACAATATCACGGACATCAAGAGGGGCAACATCACACACTACCTCATCCTTGAAGGGTTGGATACCATAGGACAAGAGGCACTGTTGGTTGACATGGAGATCTCGTCCCTGGTGAAGCCACCCGATATTGTATGGTTGTAGGTGTGGTATTATCAACAAACCCAACTTTTTGACAACCTAAACTGAGATGAGGTTCTTCTGGTTGTCGTTATCAACAATGAAATGAAACGGGATCCCCTTCACCCACATTTGTGAATGGAAGAGGCGCTCCCCCTCTTTAGGATCTATTGGTTCTTCTGGTTGAATTTTTGTGGACGCGATAGTAGCAATGAGGTATGTGTTGATGATCTATCTGTTTTCAATATTTTCTGGATCAGATTCTGAATCAGGGTTCGTCTCCATGTCTTTGACCTCGACCACCAATGACTGTTTCGAGCGACATTCATCGGTGTTGTGATAGGGGCTTTTGTGGAAGTCACGCCACTTCCTAGTGTCATTCTTCATCTTTCCTTTACCCTTATTGTCATGTGTCTTGAACTGGTTGTCTAGAGGTTGTTGGTTAGGGTCATCCTTGCCATGCTTTGGTTGTTGCAGATTTGCACACCCGAATTCCCATTTGTTTTGGTGCCTAAATTTCTGCTCAATTTTGACAACATATCGATAGGAAGCTCCTAATGGTGAGATGTTTAAGAAATCCATTTCGGTTTGGATGTGCCTATACAAAGCCCCACGGTATTTCAAAACCAGATGTCGCTCGGAGTCTTTGATACTGAGCTTGGTGCACAAGGTATGAAAAGAATTTTTGAACTCCGACATTGTTTGGCTTTTCTGTTGTTGTAGTGCAGTTCACCTCATGCACTGGTCTTCATAGTTATCAACAGGCTAGTATTGTTCCTTGACCGCATCCACAAAAAAATCCCAAGTGGGCTCAGCCCCATATATTCCAGATTCCTCTGTGTAATTTTTCTCCCAGTAATTTTCCCACCAATGTTTGACATGGGGGAGAGCCTTGAGGAGTGAGAAGGTGATATTTTCCCTATCGAAAAAATTTTGAATAGAGAAATAACCTTCTAATAGATTTAACCATTTTTCTAAGGCATTTGGATCTATCTGACCTTCAAATACGGGAATATCAAAATTAAATTTTACCTTGAAGGGAGAGGTTCCTGCAAAGTGGTCGCTTAATGAAGATGTGCATGTTGCTATCGGCAGGCGTTGAAGGATATGGGAAAAAATTTCCATCATTTTGTCCCTTTGTCGCACGAAAGCTTACTCAAGCAATAGGTTAATAGAATCTTATGCTCTGTCATTTTTATTTTCTTCTGCCATTGAAGGTTTCTTGTTTGTGTGAGAGTTATTTTCCTCAAGAGAGACAAGCTCAAGACCTGACTGGCTATATTCGAACCTCGTCGGGGACATGTGCTGAAAAACGATAAAGAGAAACCTTCTCTGATACCACTGATCCGAATTATGTTCGGAATGAAATGAAAGTAGAGATATTACAATAAAATACTCATGAAAATTGCCAAAAGCAAAGAGATACAACAATACATGATTTCTATTAATGAAATAATTGTACAGAGACTGTAAAAATATAGAGTGCAAGACTTGCTAGAATGGTGGCAGCTTTATCTCTGAAAAGAGGTGTGACGGCTACGCTCATTCGCAAGAACATGATTATAATGAGGCTCTAAAGGTCTTTTTATGATAAACATGAATTCCAAAACCCTAGACATCCAAAAACCTAACCCTAGGAGATGAAACGCCAAAATTCATGTGGGTCTCGTTGGAGTAAGTTAGTACATTAACTTCTTGGGGTCGTAACTTTTTCATATGATCTTCGTTTTAGGCGTGTGATAGCTCATTGGAAAGGTATTTTCGATATCTAAGCATTATGTCATCAAACTCCGACTTCATTTATATTTTGACTGTGGAAAGATAAGAAAACATTGTTCAGATCCCTAAAACGGCCCTGGAAGTACAAAAAGATGTACTGACATGAAAACTTTCAAAATAAGCCAATTGGAATAGGTGGGCGGCCACAAACATCCACCTGGATGTTGTGTAGGGCTTCAAGACAACCCCGTAAGTGAATAAACCACAATTACAAAGAATTGTCCCCATTACAGAGAAACGTGTTGGACTGAAAATTGTCCAGATGAGCCAATTGGAATATGGAACAAGTGGGTGGCCACCAATATCCACCCGGATCACCAAGGCCTCCTTTGTCTTGCAACTTTGTTGAAAAATATTTGTGTATTTACTACCTAACAAACGCTAAAAAATTACCAAAAATTATGTGTAAAAATCTAAAAATTGTAAAACTTCAACCCTAAAAATTCTAAAAAATCATTGTTAAAAAATATATTAGAGTTTGCAAACTACTCTCAAGATTTGTGCATGTAGAAATAATTTTTTTCACACTCAATGTTTTTGCACATGCCAACTTTGGGATTCATGCCAAATTTTGTTACCCCAAGATTTGTGCATCCATCATTGTGTTTTCTAGTGATTTATGCCTTATAAATTGCCCCCAAATTCTATTATGTGGAATCAATAACATTGTGAATTGCACCTATATTTTATTGTGAGGTGATATGAAATGGATCATATAATTTGTCATCTATATTGGTACTTTCTGGGTGGAAAAATTGTAGCAATTGTCTTGTGGGTCCCAATTTGGTGATTTGGGGTCTGGAAACTTCCAGAGCTAGTTTGAGGCATCAAACAACACTTTTTGGGTCAAAACTTTGTGATCTAAGCTCTCAACTCCTCAATGTTGTTGTACAAACTAAAATATTTCCAACAGTGAAAAAATCACCTTAATCGAAGTTCATATTAGGAAGTTATGCCTTGCACGAGTTGACCTACCTTATTGACCACCATGGTATCAAGTGGATGCCACATCAACCTCCATTGCTTACACATGCAAGGATAGTCATATGTGGACTTTCAAGAAGATTCGAGAGGGTTCAAAACCCTAACACTAATTGAGGGTTGAGGCATGTATAAACCCTAACCCTAACCCTAGATGGCTATTAGGCTATGTTAAACATTGGACCACTAGGAAGAAAAGGAGATCATTTATTTTGGTATTGTTATTGTTCCATAGTTGAGTAGAGCATCTAGGAGTGGGATATTGAAGCATAATAGAGGAGGTATAAAATTATGTAGAAGCCATTCAAGCCATAGTGTCCATGGAAACTCCATAGTGAGTGCATGTTTCTTTGTACTTGCATTTCATAACTGGAGAAAAAAAAAATAAGCATAGGTCTCACCTTGTAACTAGGTTTTCTCTTGTATTGGGTTTCTGAGGTCACATCTTGTGTCCATTTGTGTGGATGGTGCGTACATTTTCTTTTTTCTTTCATTTTGATCTCAAATTTTCCATAATTTTGAGTGTTACACTAGTAATAGTATATCTAATATCTAAAGTAATAAATTGCATAATAAAGTATTTCATAATATAGTAAGATTTGTTGTGACAAATTGTTCCAGTGTAATATCCGCAACAATTTACAAATCATACCATGTATCATAGCATTTTTCTTTGGTGTTTTGTGGAAAGTTGCAGGATTCGGGAATTGGCTTAAGAAGGAATAGTTAGAATCCTAGCCATGGCAAATCAATCAAGTCGTAACAACCCTTGAGATGAGGCAGATGGGAGATTTTTGTAGTTGGAAGAACAAGTTGTTGATATCTCTCACAACATGGCCCTCCTCATGGTGCCTCTAAAGAACAAGTTTGGAACTTTTGGGAAGGTTTGTGGCTCTAACTTAGAAGTTGGATCGGATGAGAAATCAAGAGATAACGAAGACCTAGAGAAGGAGCCAAGAAAAGAGTCAAAGAAAGAGAAATTGAGTTCCCATATCATCACTTATTGATAATCTTCGTTTAAATGGAAGGGAAAGTGGACATCAAACCCTACCAAGGTGAGATTGATTTTGTTAATTTGAATCATTGGTTGCAACAATTAGAAGTTTATTTCAATGTCGGTTACATAGGATAAGAGAAAAAGATTTCATTTTCCCGACTAAAATTAGAGGGGCATGCCCTAACCTGGTGGGAAATCCACACAGAGACATTTAGGTTGGAGGGTGATCCCCTCATAACTAAGTGGGAGGTGTTTAAAACCCTCATTAAGTCCCAATTCCACCCTATTAGGTATGTCAAGGACCAATGGATCCATTGACAATGCTTCAAGGAAAGGAAAGGGTAGAGCGTGCAAGAGTACACCAATGACGTCAGAAAAATGGTGATTGTGTTAGGTATATCTCCCAAGAACCCAGACATACTCCTCAAGTATATAAGGGTTCTACATAGTCATTTATGGAAGCAATTGGTGTTCTTTAAACCTAAGATAATTGATGGGGCTTGTGCGCAAGCACAATACCTGGAGAATATAGGAAATAAGAAAGGATATTCAAGTGGTTCAAAAAAAAAGACCACCAGTATGCTTCCAAGGAGGTGAAGAACAAGTAGAAAGGAAAGGACAAGACAACATCCAATGAACATCAGTTTAAGAATCCAAACAACAACTACAACCAATGTAATATCATCGGTCACACCAAAGAACAATGTTGGAAGTTACATATAGAACTGAATCCAAAGAACTGTAAGACGGATGCCAAGAAGAAGAACTCGTTAGCCATGGATTCAGGCAACTGGGTAGAGAGAAGCTCTGATGTAGATGAAAATATTCTCTGCACTACAGTGCAGAAGGAGGTGAACTTGAGTAGCCTTCATTAGAAGAGAAGGAGATCTATAAACTCTTCCATATTAATATATGTGTCAAGAAAACAAAGTTGGATGTTCTATTTGATTATAATTCATAGGGAAACCTCATAGTAGAAGATCTAGTTAGCAAGTGTGGATTGGAAATTCATTATTATCCTAACCCATATCCATCACGATGGGTAAATATGTTGATGTTTAGACAACATTAGGAAGACATTCTCTTAGATTAATAATTAATAATATAATTATTAATTATTAAATATTATATATAATAAGTAAATGATAATAATAAATAGTTATTGATTATCCGAGGGACGCATCCTTTCATGGATGGTCATTGTATGTTCTCTACATATGGAACACTCATCATTGTAATAATATATTGATCATATCTCATATGAAGAAAAACAACATGGTATTAGAGTGAGACTGGGCTTAACTCCTTCATAGGAGGGCCCAGGAAAATGAGAGTAGAGTAAAATGTTGGGAGTGTTAAATTTATGGGCTTGTTACAATCTCTATGTACAACATATTTATTTTTTACTCCTACCTAAATTATAGAAAGAATTACATAAATTATGGTGGGCAGTAATTTCTAGTAAAAATGTCTAATTACCTAAATATGAGGAATGTACTGCATATTTACTTCTACCTATATTTATGCAAAGAATGGCATGAATTATGGAGGAACAATTTAACAAATTCAAATACTATGTGGATGGATTATAACCAAATTAATCTTTGGGTATTTATGGGAGGTATTCTCCAACTATTTATAAGAAAGAAAATTAAATTAATTTTTAAATTTAATTTTCAAGGAGACGTGTCTTTTTGGATCAATCTGATATTACTATAAAAAGACACTTGAAAGACACAACAATAGACACACATTTTTTCTCTCTCACACCAGGGAAGTGATCTAAGGAAGAGATTGAAGTTTCTAAGAAGTTGAAATTTTCCAAGTTACTTAGTGATGTTCTAGAGTTTAATAAAGTAATATCATATATCATTGTAAGTAATTACAACTTGCGTAAAATTGTGCTTGTCTAATTTAACACTAGAAAATCAACATGGTTAGTCGTATGACATCGAGTATATGATGGATGTGTGTTCGTATCCGTATGACATTGACTATATGATGGGTGTATGTTGGTCATAGTAGAAGACGTATCATTTGGAGGGTCATTGTATATAGTTGTGCACAAGATAAATTGATCTCCTCTAGGAGATGTTTTTTGTTGTTCTTGTTTCTTGTTTCGAGAAGGTCACATGTAATAGATCTAAGAAGGAGCCATAATGACGATCGAAGGAGGAAGACATGGAGGGAAAGACTTTCCAACATGATATCAAGGAGATACATCGCTAGACATGATGCTCAGAGACAGGAAGTCTCTAGGAGCAATGTACCTCCCAGGATGGGACCATGCCAAATAGTAGAGACAATTCTAGTGATTATGGATACAGCAAGTCAAGACCGACTGTAGCACAACTATGGTAATAGATCCAAGTAGAGGAGGTTGTACTACATCTAGAGGGAACAGAGATTGAGTTACTACTAGACAATGTGGAAGAGCTACCTTCGGTGTCAGAGGGAGTAGAGACAAAGGAGGAGTCACCTCCAACACTAGAGGGAATGTTGATGTTTGAGGAAACATCACGAGACATTCTCCCTAGAGGGTCATGTGTGGACTAGTAGGGGGGAATTTAGACTTCATCCTAACGTGCTTCAGATGGTGGATGAAGGAACCAAGACATTAGTTTCACAAGGAAACCTCGATATGTCTTGTGAGACATTGGTTTCATGAGGGAACCTCGATATGTCTTAGACATTGGTTTTATGAGGAAACTTCTATATGTAAAATATGGTCCAAGGTGACATTACATTTTAGAAGGAGATAGTTGAGCCTATTGATCAAATTGTTCATGTCGATCATGTAGCTCCAGTTAATGTTCCCATAGATATTGCAATAGGTCAGAAGAGACCGACATGGGCTCATCAAACTCTGTAGGAGGCAAAAGGAAATGAAAATCCTCGTGGTACCTTCCGATTGAGAAAAGACCTCGAATATATTTGTGTTATGTCGCGACTATGAGCCACGTCATTCATTTTGAGCCTTCCTATTACGAGGAGGAAAGTAGTCATCCAGTATGGAGAGATGTCATGATGGAGGAGTATCAGTCCATCATGAAGAATGATGTGTGGGATATTGTTCCCAGACATGAGGGGAATTATGTAGTGACTTCCAAATGAATCTATAAGATCAAACACACAGTTCACAGGAGCATCGAGAGGCACAAAAATGAGATTTATTTCTAGAGGATTCTCTCAGGTGGAGGGAATAGATTATGGGGAGACATTTGCTCTTGTTGCTCAATACATTTCTATCCAAATGATTATTTCTCCTACAACATCCATGGGTTGGAGAGTACATCATATGGATGTGAAGACAACCTTTCTCAATGGAGAGATTGGGGAAGAAGTATACATCGAGCAGCCAGATGGTTTCGTGATACATGAGAAGGAGTCTCATGTGTGCAGGTTGAAGAAGGCCATGTATGGACTCAAGCAGGCACCTAGAGCTTGGTATGTGAGGATTGATGGACACCTAATGAGTTTGGGATTCATAAAAAGTGTTTTTGATCCCAGCCTATACTATAAGACTGTTAATGGTGAGTCCCTTATTTTGGTCCTCTACATTGATGATTTATTCCTCGTCGATATAGAGAGCCTTATTATTGAATGCAAGTATGTGTTGGCCTCTGAATTTGAGATGAAGGACCTCGGTATGATGCACTACTTCTTAGGACTAGAGGTGTGGCAGAGAACTGATGAGATATTTCTGAGTCAGGGGAAGTACAAAGTTGATATATTGAAGAAGTTTGGGATGCTAAACTAGAAGCTCATGGCTACACCAATGGTGATGAATCTGAAGAAACTAAGTGTGTCTTCTTTTGATTCTGATGAAATTGATTCAACTATGTACAGACAGTTGATTGGATCCTTGATGTATCATGTTAACACCAGAACATATATTTGTTATGCAGTGAGTACACTTATCCAATTTATGAGTCAGCGGAGACAGACACATTGGATTGATGTGAAGCATGTGCTGAGATACCTGCAAGGCACAGTTGGACATGATCTGATATATATTTCCAGTATTGACATGAGATTGCAGGGATATACTGACTATGATTGGGCAGGGAGTGCAGTGTATAGGAAAAGCACCTCTGGGTGTTGCTTCACTTTGATATCTTCCATGGTTTCCTGGTGTAGTAGGAAACAGACTTATGTGGCCTTGAGCACCGCAGAATCAGAGTACATTGTATTGAGTGTGGAATTCCACAAAGCAGTGTGGCTTCGCAAGATCCTTGCATATTTATTTGGACATGTGATGGATTCCACTTTTATTCCGAGACATGGTGCAAAGGAAGGAAGTATCGGTGCAGTACCTTCCTACATATGAGAAGGTTGTTGACGTTCTTACCAAACCAGGATGAAGTTCGAGTACTTCCATGACAGACTTGGCATGGCAAAGAATGCCTCCCTCGCTGGGAGGGAGTGTTGATGTTTGCATCTTCCTGAGACATTCTCCAAATCGTACTCCTATGTGACTGAATTGATTTTATTTGTGAGGACACTTATCCGAGAAGGGTAAGTGTGTTTGGGATTATCTGAGAAGGGATAAGTGTGTTGATCTGTGAGGATACTTATCCGAGAAGGGATAGCCCAATGTCCCTTGTGGAGAGAACATGAGGACACGTCCCATGTGGAGATCGCATGAGGACATGTCAAGGGAGTTGACCTTGATGTCACACACTATGGGTAGTTAACCCTAGTGTTTCTAGAGGGAGTAACCTCTAGAAGTCCACATAGGAGTGTCATTTGTGAAAGACATTCTCCAGATCATACTCCTCTTTGAACTGAGTTGAGTTGATTAGTGAGGACACTTATCCGAGAAGGGATAAGTGGGTTTGGGCTTATATCCCAACATCCCTTGTGGAGAGAACATGAGGACATGTCAAAGGAGTTTACCTTGACGTCAGACACTATGGGGAGTTGTCCCTAGTGTTTCTAAAGGCAGTAGCCTCTAGAAGTCCACATGGGAGTGCCATGTGTGACATGCATTTTTCTACTACAATGGTTGTGTACCACTAGCGGATAATGTGTGTCTCTGGACAATAGTTGTGTACTACTACAGTGGTTGTGTACCATTGGCAGTGATTGTGTGTCACTAGAAAGTAGTTGTGTGATACTAGCAGTGGTTGTGTACCACTGGATAGTAGTTGTGTACCATTGGATAGTAGTTGTGTACTATTGTGGAAAGATACCTCCCTACCTAAGAGGGAGTGTTTATGTTTCAGCATCGGGCAAACCTTCTCCTAGATTGGGATGCAGACCAAGGGAGATAGGATACATTTATCATAAAGGTGCACTTGTGGTAAATGGGCCTAGGCATAGTCCTTCCTTGATCATGACAAAGAATAATATGGACTCGAGGTGCTTGAAGTGATTTCCACATGTCAGTTAGCATCGGGCTAACATTCACTCACAGGTGTGTACCTGTGGTGAAAGATCATGGTGTGGTATTTTTCCTAGTCATGATGATTTGAAAATGAATGATAAAGAATCGAGATGTTATATGCTATTACATGTGGACCCAGAGTGAGCATGATCTCAGAGAGAGTCAATTGGCTTAGAGGGAGAGCCACATAAGGATTTTTCTCCTTAGTTTAGGTGGGAGAGAGACGTCTCCCAAGACTGAAAGACAAGTGTCATGAGTCTAGGGTGAAGTTTGTATACTTCAGAGACAAGATTGGCATGATGCATAATTTCTCCCTCATTGAGAGGGAGTGTTGATGTTTGGAAAACATTGGTAAGACATTCTCTTAGATTAATAATTAATAATATAATTATTGATTATTAAATCTTATGTATAATAAGTAAATGATAATAATAAATAGTTATTGATTATCCGAGGGACGCATCCTTTCATGGATGGTCACCATATGTTCTCTATATGTGGAACACTCATCATTGTAATAATATATTGATCATATCTCATATGAAGAAAAACAACAAAATAAGGATGCATAGTTCATGGTCACTAAACAGTGTAAGATCAAATTTGCTATAAGTGCAAACTATATTGATGAAGTGGAGGTATATGTAGTACCGCTTGATGTGTGTGGTATAGTGTTTGGAAGCCCCTACATGTATATGAGGGGTGCCATCTTCATGAGGAGAGTGAACCAATGATGCATGATCAATGGGAAGTATTTCATTATCAATACATATAAAGGTAATTCCAAGATCCCTCTAGTAAGTGTTAACCAAGCCAAAAAATTTACCAATTCTAGTAGGAAGTTTGTATTATTTTTCTTAAGAGAGAATCAACCAAGTGATGGATCGATAAAAGTAAAGGAATCTCTAGAGGGATGTACTAAAGAGAAGAAATGTCAATTGGAGGAGTTGTTGCAAGAATACAGAGAATTTTTTCGAGAGACTAAAGGGTTACCACCTAAGAGGGAAGTGGAGCATGAGATATAGTTGTTTCGTGACTCCCCATTGCCAAATATTGGGTTGTAGAGATAGTTTGCCATGGAAGCAGATGAAGTGAAGAAAAAATTGTAGCAGTTGTTGGAACAAGGAGTAATTTGACCAAGCACCTCATCTTGTGGGTCACCTATCATCATAGTACCCAAGAAGGATGGGACTTAGTGAATGTTTATTGACTACAGAGCTTTAAACAAGATCACCCTCAATAATTGGTACCCTCTATCTAGGATTGATTATTTGTTAAATCAATTGTAGCATGCCATGTACTTCACCAAGTTGGATCTCAAATTGAGATACCACCAAGTATGAGTTAAAGAAGAAGACATTGCATGGGAGACTGCTTTCAAGATAAGGCAATGTCTATATGAATGGCTAGTAATGCATTTTAGTTTATGTAAATGCACCAACTACATTTATGTGTTTGATGAATGATGTATTATGTCTCTTTCTAGATTCATTTGTGATGGTGTACATAGATAATATATTAATTTATATCTCTACCTGGGAAGAGCATATCTCACGTCTCATGCAAGTGTTAGAGACTCTAAAAAAACATCAGTTGTTGGCTAACCTTAAGAAATGTGAGTTTTCTCAACAGTCATTGGTATATTTGGGGTATGTGATTGGTGGAGAGGAACTCAATATAGATCTCACAAAGATGGAGGCCATCCTCAAGTGGTTGATTCCTACTAATGTCATTGAATTTAGGAGCTTTGTTGGAGTAGAGAAATACCTACAAAATTTTATAGCATCATTTTCAATGGTAGTTGTGCCACTCCATGCCATATAAGCCAATGGTAATAGTTTCCAGTGGGAAGAGAATCAACAGTAATATTTTGATGAGATGAAATTGAAGGTCAAAATAGCACCAATTCTTGCATTGCCTAATTTTCAAAATCCTTTCAAAGTGGAGACGAATGCAAGTGGATATGCTATGAGAGCGGTCTTGATGCAGGGAGGCAAGCCAATATGCTATCATTCTAAAATGTTTCATGGTGGAATCTTGATCTACCCTACATATGATAAGGAGATTTTACACACCGGTTCAAGTTATTAAGAAGTGGAAGCATTATATGATGGGCAAGGAAACCATTTTCCACATTGATCACCAACCACTACAATATTTGCAAGACCAAAGTAAACTTCAACAAACTAGACACTATAAGTGGATGGGGGTTTTAAAACAATTTCATCTAGTTATCAAATATAAAAAGGGCAGTACTAATAAGTTGGAAGACATGCTTTCAAGGCCACCTACATCCAAGATTACAACTTTGGAAACTATTATGCACATGGATCCTTTTCCTCGTGGTGGATACAAAGAGGCACACAAGGAAGATGAGGAATTTGAAGAGGTTTTTCAGTAGATATAGGGCCAAATTCATGTAGAAGAAGGTAACAATAACACTGACTATCATCTCCAGAATGGGTTTCTCTACGAGCTAGACAATCTCTCTATTCCTAAAGGTGAAATATTGCAACTTATTAGAGAGGTCCACACCTCCAAGGTTTCAAGACATTTTGTTGTTGGGAAAATAGTTGTCAACTTATAGAGGTGTGCGTATTGGACCATAATGTAAGAAGATGTAGGTCGATTTATTAGAGGATGCATGTTTTTTTTGTACTAGCAAGCCTAGTAACATAAAGCAAGGTTTATACCATCCCTTACCTATACCCACTAGACCTTGGATTAGCTTATCTGTGGATTTTGAGGGTGGTTTACCAACAACTAGGAAGGGCCATGACTATATGTTTGTAGTAGTTGACAGGTTCAACAAGATATGCATCTGTATGCCTTGTAAAAATACCATCAAAGAACAAGAAGTAGAAAACATGTTCTTTGAAGAGGTTTGGGTGCAATTTGGGATACCGAGGAGAATCATCTCAAATAGGGATACCATATTTCTCAATGCCTTTTGGACTACACTTTAGGAGAAGATGGACACCAAGTTGAAGAGATCTACAACTTTCCATCCACGAACAGATGGGAAAACAGAAGTAGTCAATAGGACATTGGTTTAGCTTCTGAGGGGTTACAATTAGAAACATCTAAAGACATAGCATGAAAAATTGATTTATACTCAACATTCTTATAACAGGATAGTTTACACCTCTACTAGTAAGTCCCTTTTTTAAACTTTCTTTGGGTATTTTCCACTATCACCCTTGGATGTTGTATATAGATAGAAAGGAGAGGTGTCAAAAGACATCACAGAAAATGCATTGAAAGTAGAAAAAAAATGTTGAAAAGATTAGTAAGATCCATTTACAAGTACAAGTACATGAGACATTTGGGGTATGTGATTGGTGGAGAAGAAATCAATATAGATCTCACAAATATGGAGGCCATCCTCAAGTGGCCAGCTCCTACTAATGTCATTGAATTTATGAGCTTTGTTGGAGTAGAGAAATACCTACAAAAGTTTATAGCATCATTTTCAATGGTAGTTGTGCCACTCCATGCCATATAAGCCAATGGTAAGAGTTTGCAGTGGGGAAAGAATCAACAGTAATATTTTGATGAGATGAAACTCAAGGTCAGTAAAGTACTGATTCTTGCATTGTCTAATTTTCAAAATCCTTTCAAAGTGGAGACAAATGCAAGTGGATATGCTATGAGAGCGATCTTGATGCAGGGAGGCAGGCCAATATGTTATCATTCTGAAATGTTTCATGGTGGATTATTGATATACCCTACATATGATAAGGAAACCATTTTCCACACTGATAGGCAAGGAAACCATTTTCCACACTGATCACCAACCACTGCAATATTTGCAGGCCCAAAGTAAACTTCAACAAACTAGTCATTACAAGTGTATGGGGGTTTTAAAACAATTTCATCAAGTCATCAAATATAAAAAGGGCAGTACTAATAAGTTTGCACACATGCTTTTAAGGCCACCCGCATCCAAGATTACAAATTTGGAAACTATTATGCACATAGATCCTTTTCCTCTTGGTGCATACAAAGAGGCACACAAGGAAGATGAGGAATTTGAAGAGGTGTTTCAGTACATATAGGGCCAAATTCATGTAGAAGAAGGTAACGATAACACTGACTATCATCTCCATAATGGGTTTCTCTATGAGCTAGACAAGCTCTGTATTCCTAAAGGTGAAAGATTGAAACTTATTAGAGAGGCTCACACCTCCAAGGTTGCAAGACATTTTGGTGTTAGGAAAATAGTTGTCAACTTATAGAAGTGTGTGTATTGGCCCATAATGTAAGATGTAGCTCGGTTTATTAGAGGATGCATGCTTTGTTGTACTAGCAAGCCTAGTAACATAAAGCAATAATTATACCATCCCTTACCTATACCCACTAGACCCTAGAATAATTGCTCCATGGATTTTGAGGGTGGTTTACCAACAACTAGAAAGGGACATGACTATATGTTTGTAGTAGTTGACAAGTTCAACAAGATGTTCATTATTATGCCTTATAAAAATACCATCAAAAGACAAGAAGTAGAAAACATTTTATGTGAAAAGGTTTGGGTGCAATTTGGGATACTGATGCTCCAGGTGGATATCAGTGGCCACCCACGTTTTCCAACTGGCTCAAAACAGTTTTCTGGCAATTTTGGTAATTTACTATTTTTAGCAGTTTTTAACTTTCAGGGCCATTTTGAGGGCCTAAATGAAGGTTTTTCGGGATCGAGCTTCTCAAAGATAGTCGAAGGCTCTAATTGAGCCCCCAAAATGAATCTCCTCGATGATACATTTCCAATGATAAATTGTGCGCCCCAAACGGAGATCGTATTCCAAAGTTACGCCCTCGAGAAGTTGATACACCAAACTACCCAAAACGGGGTCCACAAAACTGTTGGATTTTCATCTTCCGAGGTTAGGGTTTTGGATTTTATTTATGATATAAATACCTTTGGAGACTCATTGTAAAATCATCTTCTTGCGAATGCGAGTAGCGGACACATCTCTTCTCAGAGATAAGTTGCCACCATTCTAGTGAGTATTTCACTCTGTATTTTTACAGTCTTTGTACATTTTCGCTCATTAATAGAAAATTGGGTATTATTGTATCTATGTGTTTATGGTTGCATATCTGATACATTTATGTTATATTATTGAATATCTGAGATATATTTGTACATTGCTTTATTATATCTCCGCTCTCATTTCGTGTCGAAAATAATCTGGATCAATGGTATCAGAGCAACCTACTCTTGATCATTTTCCAGTGCATGTCCCCGACGAGGTCCGAGAATAGCAAGTTGGGTCTCGAGATTGTCTCTCTTGAAGACAATGGCTCTCACACGTCCAAGAAACCATCCATGGAGGAAGAAAAGAAAAACGACAGAGCGGACGATTCTATTAATATGTTGCTTGAGCAAGCTCTCACGCGACAGAGGGACAAAATGATGGAGAATTTTTCCCACATCCTTCAACACCCACCAATAACAACATGTGTATCTTCATCAAGTAGTCACTTTGGAAGTACCTCGTCTTTCAAGGTACAAGTTAATTTTGATATTCCCAAATTTGAAGGACAGATAAATGCGGATGCCTTAGAAAAATGGTTAAATCTGCTCGAAGGTTATTTCTTTGTTCATAATTTATCTCACAGGGAAAAGATCACCTTTGCACTCCTTAAGGCTCTCCCCCGTGTCAAAAATTGGTGGGAAAATTACTGGGAGAAAATTTCCACTGAGGAGTCTGAAATATATGGGGTCGAGCACACTTGGTATTTTTTTGTGGATGCTGTAAAGGAACAGTATTACCATGTTGGCAAATATGAGGACCAGTACATGAGATGGACCACACTGTGGCAAGAAAGGGGCCAAGCAGTTATGGAGTTCACCAATACCTTCCATACCTTGCGCACCAAGCTGGGTATCAAAGACTCCGAACGACATTTGATTCTGAAATACTGTGGGGCTCTACACAGATACATCCAAACTGAAATGGATTTTCTGGACATCTCATCACTTGGTTTTGCTTATCGATATGTTGTTAAAATCAAGAAGAATTTTAAGCACCAGAACAAACGGGAGTTTGGGTCTGCAAATCCGAAACAACCAAAGTATGATAAAGACGGCCCTAACAAACGGCATCCCGAAAACCAGTCCAAGCCACAGGAAAAGAAGGGTCGCAGAAAGATGAAGAAGGACACTGGAAAATGGTGTGATTTCCACAAAATCCCCTGACACAACACCGATGAATGTCGCTCAAAACAGTCATCGATGGTCGAGATAAAAAATACAAGGAGTCGAACCCTGATTCGGAATTTGATTATGAAAATACTGATAAAAGACAGATCATCAACGCATACCCCACTTCTATTGTC
Source organism: Picea engelmannii (assembly GCA_009831015.1). Taxonomy (NCBI): domain Eukaryota; kingdom Viridiplantae; phylum Streptophyta; class Pinopsida; order Pinales; family Pinaceae; genus Picea; species Picea engelmannii. Next base: position 35,045 of record ML797757.1, read on the forward strand.
GCGACCGTAGAAATTCAACCAAAAGAACCAACAGATTC
>ML797757.1:35132-66973 GCA_009831015.1 Picea engelmannii
CCCTTCAAGGATGAGGTATTATGTGATGTTTCCCCCCTGGATGTCTGTGATATTCTCTTGGGCCATCCATATATGTGGAAGCGTCATGTTATTTATGAGTCTCGACCTCGTAGTGTCATTGTTACTCTGGGGGGTCATCTCTACAAGATACCAGAGGTAATTCTGACTATTGTCCCACCTAAACAGTGTCGCGAGTTTGTATCTCATACTAAAAAATTCAGCTTCTTCACAATATGTTCAAAGCGAGAATAGAAGAACACCATTGCAGCCTCGGTCCAAGCACCTTCTATTCAACAGAAGCAGGTCAACAAGATTGCATCAAAGTGTAAAGATTCCTTCTACACACAGGCATCTCATGTAGCCAGACTGGTTAAAAAGGTCCAACCCTTCCAGCCACAGGTTCGTGACAACCTTCAACAAGCTAAGCAGCGCAACTTCTCCAACAAGGCAAGCAACTCATCAAGATGCACATTCAACAAACATTTTTCCCTCTCCCCCGAGCACTCAACGCAATGGAGACCATTGATTCATAAGGGGGGAGGATTGATCCAGGTGGATATTGGTGGCCATCCACCTTTTCCAACTGGCTCAAAACAGTTTTCTGGCAATTTTGGTAATTTACTATTTTTAACAGTTTTTAACTTCCGGGGCCATTTTGAGGGGCTAAATGAAGGTTTTTTGGGATGTATCTTCTCATTGAGCCCCCAAAATGAATCTCCTCGACGATACCTTTCCAACAAGCTATCGTGCACCCCAAATGGAGATCGTATGCCAAAATTACGCCCCCGGGAAGTTGATACACCAAACTACCCAAAACAGGGTCCACAAAATTGTTGGCTTTTCATCTTCCAGGGTTAGGGTTTTGGATTTTATTTATGATAAAAATGTCTTTGGAACCTCATTGTAAAATCATCTTCTTACGAATGTGAGTAGCAGACACATCTCTTCTCAGAGATAAGTTTCCACCATCCTAGTGAGTCTTTCACTTTGTATTTTTACAGTCTTTGTACATTTTCATTCATTAATAGAAAATTGTGTATTATTGTATCTTTGTGTTTATGGTTGCATCTCTGATACATTTCAGTTATATTATTGGATATCTGAGATATCTCTGTACATTGCTTTATTATATCTCCGCTCTCATTTCATGCCGAAAATAATCCAGATCAATCGAGGAACATCATCACAAATAGGGATACCATATTTCTCAATGCATTTTGGACTACACTTTAGGAGAATATGGACACCAAGTTGAAGAGATCTACAACTTTCCATCCACGAACAGATGGGAAAATAAAAGTAGTCAATGGGACATTGGTTCAACTTTTGAGGGGTTACAATTAGAAACATCTAAAGACCTAGCATGAAAATTTGATTTATACTCAACATTCTTATAACAGGGTAGTCCACACCTCTGCCAGTAAGTCCCTTTTTAAAACTTGCTTTGGTTATTTTCCACCATCACCCTTGGATGTTGTATATAGATAGCAAGGAGAGGTGTCATAAGACATCACATAAAATGCATTGAAAGTAGAAAAAAATGTTGAAAATATTAGTAAAATCCATTTACAAGTACATGAGACATTGAAGAAGTCATAAAAAAAGCATAAGTCTTGACATGATCAACACATAATTGAGAAAACATTCAAGGTGGGAGATCATAGAGTTTGGTTGCATTTGAACAAAGAAAGGCTACAGGGTCCTAGTAAGAATAGTAAGGCTCTACAGTATTGTCCTTTTGAAGTATTGGAGGTGGGTGATAATGATTACAAACTCAGTCTACCCCTGTATATGTGCATTTACTTGGTGGTGAATATGGAAAATTTGAAACTCTTAGATCCTTCCAAGTTGGATCAGGAAACTGATGAGAAGGTTCTACCTACCATAGAAGACTTGGCATCAAAAGTTCAGGCAGATTTGGCAGAATATACACTTTTGCAGAAGAAGTCTAGAACTACCAAACAGGGGCAACATGAACTCTAGCAGGTTGGTTGAAAGGGAAACTTTCAGGAAAGGCCAAATGGTACTCTAAGGAGAAGCTAGAGGAAATATTTCCTCACCTCATTTAATAAAATAATTTCCAAAATCTAATAAAATGGGGAGGTATGATCCAAAATGGATCATTATACAATTTGTCATCTATCTTGGTACTTTCTAGGTGGAAAAATTGGAGAATTGGCTTGCAGGGCCCATTTTAGGGGTAGACCCCACATTGGTGATTTGGGGCCTGAAAACTTCTAGATTGAGGCATCAAACGACACTTTCTGGGTCAAAACTTTAAAAGCTTAGCTCTTAGCCCCTAGATGTTTTTATACACACCAAAAAAAATTCAACGGTGCAAAATTCAACTCAATGAGAGTTTGTATGTGGAATTTATGTCTCCCACATATTAACCTACCATTTTGACCACCATAGTATCAAGTGGATGCCATGTCATCCCCTGTTACTCACACATGTGAGGTTAGTCGCGTGTGGAGTTTCAAAAATATTCTAAAGGGTCCAAAACCCTAACAATAATTGAGGGTTGAGGCATGCAAAACCCTTAACCCTAACCCTATACGACTATTAGATTATATTAAATATTGGGTTGTTGGCAAGAAAATGGGTTCCATCCTTTTGGTATTGTTATTGTTCCATATTTGAGTAGACCATATAGGAGTGGGATATTGAAGCATAACAGAGACGGTGGAAGATTATGTAGTAGCAATTTAGGCCACAATTTCCATGTCAACTCCATAGTGAGTGCTCCTTTTTTTGTACTTGAATTTCATAAAAAAGAAAGAAAAAAACACAGGGCATAGACCTCACCTTCTAGCTAATTTTTCTTTCATATTAGGTTTCTCAATCACACCTTGATCTGTAAATTGTCACGGATATTCTACTTGAATAGTTTATTACAATAGATCTTATAATATTATGAAAATATTTTATTATGCAATTTGTTTCCTCAGATCCTAGATTAATTATTACTAGCTTATTACTCTGAATTATGAAAATGAAAGAACAGACAAATATACACACCATCCACACAAATGAACACAATAAATATCATAAGAAACCTTATATGAGAGAAAACCTAGCCAGAAGGTGGGGACTATGCTCTAGTCTCTTTTGTTGAGTTATGAAATGCAAGTACAAAGAAAGGGGCACTCATTATGGAGTTTCCTTTGACATTGTGGCATGAATGACTTCTACAGAATCTCCTACCTCCTCTATTATGCTCTCAAAATACCACTCCTAGATTCTCTACTCAACTATGGAACAATTACAATGTGAAAGAATGGAACTCCTTCTCTTCCTGGAAGCTCGATATTTAACATAGCATGATAGTTATCTATGATTAGGGTTTTTGCATCCTCGACCCTCAATTAGTGATTAGATTTTGGACCTTCTAGAATCTTATTGAAATTCCACACATGGCTAGCCCCACATGTGTGAGTAATGGGGACCAACATGGCATCCACTTGTACCATGGTGGTCAACAAGATAGGTCAACTTGTGGGAGGAATAACTTATGCATACGAGCTCTGATTGAGACGATTTTTGCATCATTGGAAAGGTATCAATGTGTAGAATAGCATCAAAGGGCTATAAACATGCTAGAAAAGTTTCAACCCCAAAAAAAATAGTTTGATGCCTCAAAATGGATTTGGAAGGTTATGAACCCCAAATCTCTAAACTAAGACCTGCTGCTAAAATGGGCCCAACAAGACAATTCCTCCAATTTTTCCACCTAGAAAACACTAATATAGATGAAAAAAATATTATGATCCAATTTAGATAACATCTTGTGTTTATTTGTGTGGATGATATGTTCATGCTTGTTTCTTTCATTTTGGTTTTAGTGATTTCCATAATTTTGATCACTATGTTAGTAATATTATATCTAAGATCTAAGGTAATAAACTGCATAATAAAATATTTTAGAATATTGTAAGATTTGTTAAGAAAAATTGTTCCAGTGGAATATACATTGCAAGTTACAAATCATGTGGAATCTACAACCTAAGGAAGCATGCCCAAAGTTTTCTTGTGTGGAATCAATTGTTTCCTTGATAAGTATGCCCAGATTCATCCATGTGGAATCAATTATCTAGGGAGGTGTGCCCCAAATTGTAATGTGCCCAAAATTTGTCTCAATATCTATGCTTAGATTTCGTTGTGCCCAAAAGCTACTTTGGGGATGTCTCTCTGTGAATTATGTGCACCATTGAATTTTGTGTGTGGTCTCTTCAAACACTCTGCTCGAATTCTCTACGTGCATACTTCTATTTCTCTACGACACAATTTCTTCTTTATTGAAAATATACTCCAATATATACGAATCTCCTCGGCGTCATTCCATGTTGTCTAACCTCCAAATGCTTCAACTCCTTCATTGTGACTCCTAGATGCAACAACTTGAGTTTGTGGCTATCATACCATATCAGAAATTGCAACCACTAGCAAAGATTTTAGACCAACAATAATGAGAGAAATGTCTATTCAAATTGATTATATTAAAAAAAATCGGAGTCATTTACATAACTTTAATGAGTTGTTCCATATTCTCCAAATCTGATTATTAACTATGAGTTAATTGATATTAAGTCGTGACAAGCTAAATTTATAACAAAAAATTTATTGATGGTGATGGTGATGACGATGAAGATGATTGTAACCATCACCTAAGACATATGAGGTCTATCAAACAAACAAATAAAAGGAACCAAAATAAATATCTCTCAATGTCGTTTATATATTGGATCATGGTCAAAATGAAAGTACCAAAGTCATAAGGGTTTTCATATGCCATGAGATCCTACGGAGTAATTAAGTCAAGAAATTTAGTGAAATTATGCCTTTATTATTAAGGGTGAGGCAAGTTAAAAAGAAGTGATGTTCATCCTCAAACTCCTTTGTATCACAAAATTTACAAATTTATTTGTCCCAAGGTGTTGATGGGTTAGTCCAACCACCAGTGTCACCATGGAAGTAATGAGCATTGGCCCTAAGTTTGGCAATATTCATTTTTTTATTTAGTCTCATTATGTTGGAAAATATAGTTTTGATCTATGAAATTAAGATTTATAAAAAATTTGTAGTATTTTCGTTAAGATATAAATCTTACGTTTGTAACGAAGTCACTTTATAACTTTATGTTGGACTACGATTGTCGATAGATGAAAACCCTCAGGCGTTAATCTTTGCCACAATCATCGGAGTTATGATCCACGAGAGGGGGTTAATCCATGTCACAAAACTCGCGGGAAGAGTAAAACCCAATGTCCAACAATCCCTCCCCCAACACGTGTCGGGTGAGTTTCAAACTCAAGACATGTCGCTTTGATATCATTTGTTGGACTATGATTGTCATTAGACCAAAACCCGCAAGTGTTAGTCTCCACCACAATCGTCAGAGTTAGGATCCATAAGAGGAGGTTAACCCATGTCGCAAAACTCATGGGAAGCGTTGAACCCAATGTCCAACACTTTAGGTTATAGTTTACGTTTTTTATCATTTTTTGTGTAGAGCATTCTATTCCACATTCATAAATGGAAATGACTTGTTTAATGAGCAATCCTATATATGAAGGTGAACTCCATGTCATAGATGCACCAATTACTCATAGATAACATTGTATTGTGTTATTATGAGTATTTTCCTGTGAGTTCAGTGATGTGACTCAGCCATATCTAAGGTTTCCCTCATTTAATGATCTAACTCATTTTGTGATATAGAGTGTATGAATCCAAAGTTGTATCTAAGAGTCACATGAAAGACAAGGTTTCCACTCTTTCCACTTTAGCGATCTAAGAGCCACAAAATTTGTGGGTGTGAAGATGTCTTCCAAATATAGTAATCCTAATTTTACTTACTCTGATGCTTTCTCAAACTCTAGAAGACATTATTTCATCTCTCTTAGCTAAAGAAATGAGAACAATTGTAGTCATTGTTGAAAATACACCAAATGCTAACACTGGTGATGACCTTAGTAAAGAAAGGTCATTGTATACATTTTAAAAAGTTTGCATCTTGAAAATAGAAAGGGATCTAGTGTAGATGAAGCTCAACATAGATGGTTACCCAAATAGTTCGAGAGTTTATGAATCTTGGGAATTATACCTTTACGAATGTCATGAGACAACTTAATGGAGCACTATGAATATAGCTTAACATGGATGGTTGTCCAATAGTTAGGAAGATTCATAATTTGAGAGTTCGAGGAGGTGGAATTTGAGAACTTTGGAATTCAACTCAAGAGCTACACATTTACAAGGGTTATGAGGCAACTTGATGGAGCTCTACGTGATCCAATAACTATTTTCAAAGAAGTTTCTAAAAAATGTTTGGTTCTAACGCTTTCACTTTCAATCCACGTGTTTTATCTTCAATTAATATGCTTTGTTTTCTATACTATAAGCCTTAAGAGGGGGTGTTAAGATATAAGGCTTATGTTTTGTTTTTATAAATAAAATTACTAGATTTTTTCCATCCGGGAGATTTAAAAAAAAAATGCTTTATTACTTTAGGTTATAGTTTATGCTTTTGTACTCTTTTTGTGTAGAGCACTATATCTCACATTCATAAGTATAAATGATTTGTTCAATGAACAATCATATACAAAGAAGTGAACTTCATTGTTATAGATGCACCAATTACTCATTGATAATATCATAGTGTGTTACTGTGAGTTTCTTCCTTTGAACTTAGTTATGTAACTCAACCCTATCTAGGCTTTCCTCATTTAATGATAGAACTCACTTTGTAATAATTTCAACTTCCTCGTATTAATGATATCATTGTGAATCCAGATCTTATATTTAAACATCATTATATAATAACAATAATCTAATTTAAAGTCACAACTTAGCCAAAGGCCAAATATTGACATACGAGACCTCTTGTTTGTGGGACAAGGAACCCCCTCCATTTATTGATTTCACTATTTAGTTTATAGATGTGTACATACCCTACCCCTCTGGTTTTGAACTTGTTGTGACTAATGTTCACATTTCACACAATAACAAGGAACCTATCAATGCTCAACTTAAACAATTTATGTTTATATTATAAATATATAATCATGGCTTCAGAGTCCAAGAAAGTACATTCAACTTGAATGAAGAAAATGGTGACAGTTATGCATTTAATCTTAAAATTATAGGGTTATAAAGCATTTTAGAATTTACTCAATTTTATTTCAAGTCTCATGAATGTTTAGAATTTACTCAATTTTATTTCAAGTCTCGTGAATGTTGCAAGCCCAAATTTCAGAACTGTTAAAAATAACTGGGATAACTAAAGTGTTCCAAAAATAATTTTTTCTTAGTATCAGATTTCAGCATTTCTACATTTGTTTTCAATACCATTATAGGTTCTAACAGCTAATATTTTTTTTCTTTACAGTATTATTCTAATTTAAGTGACAATTGTAATTGATGTTCAATTATTTGATGATATCATCATCATACAAAATTGGAGGATAATTTTTTTTTTTAATTTAATTATTATGATTTTGATTTTATAAATATTAATAAAATTCCTGACTTATACTCCAGTTACAAAGGTATTGACATTTATTAAATATGTACTTAATCACTAGCTTTAGAGAAATCAAATTTCTCATTTGTTAGCCTTACTTGCCTTATATAGAACATTGCTAAGTGTACATCAAGGGCCATGATTTTCATACACAAGTTGTTACACCTTTGTCATGTTTTTAGTAGTGGTAGATTTTCATGTATATGTTGTGGATCTCTTCGAAACTTCCTGATAAAATTTGATTAATGTGAAAATCATGCTTAATGTATACCTCAGCATTTTAGGTTTTGCATGTGTTTTGCAAGTCATGGTAAGCAACTCCATTGCAATTATTTTAGGTTTTGCATGTGTTTTGCAAGTCATGGTAACCAACTCCATTGCAATGATAATTTTAAAATGCCCTTTTTACTAATTCACTGGTTTTCCCTCTTGATGATAGAGAGGTTGCTGTGTTTTTTTATTAGATTTGTACAATGTTAATTGCAAATCATGGTAAGCAACTCCATTGCAATGATAATTTGAAAGTGCCCTTTTTCTAATTCACTGGTTTTCCCTCTTGATGATAGAGAGGTGCATGTGCTTTTTTATTAGATTTGTACAATGTTAATTGCAAATCATGGTAAGCAACTCCATTGCAATGATAATTTGAAAGTGCCCTTTTTACTAATTCACTGGTTTTCCCTCTTGATGATAGAGAGGTGCCTGTGCTTTTTTATTAGATTTGTACAATGTTAAATACAAAGGGATCACTGCACACCTGATATTTATTGTCCACATGTTCGAATATTGTCCAAAGGGCGGCTCCTTACAAATCCCCTTTCTATTAATGACGACGGCAACAAACAGAATGATGTAATATTTAAAGACCCCGAGGCAAAACATGAAAATTGGTTTAATATCAGTTGTTAGTAGATGATGTAATCAATGTTGACAGTTTCACATTTACACTGGAGAAATGGATTATTTGTGACGTGCAGTAAGCCTGCACCCCATTTTGAGAAGATAATTTGTTTGCTGGCTTCAAATTGTTAGCATGAATCGGCACATACCAAAAAGATTATCTTCTAGGTATTTGCTGTAAGATAATGTTATAGTACCTGATGCCATGAATAACAGTGCCTTTTATAGAAACAGAAAAAACACCAATATATTTTATCTTGCTGGATGTGTCATACAGGCCAATATAAGTATTAACATGTCCAATAATGAAACAACGTCTTCACAGGTAAAGACAGCCCTCTCTCTTCAGGGGTTTTACCACTTACCACTCTCTTGAGTTGGTCGGTTGCACCCTTCTAGTGAGGGTGATTTGGAGTGTGCCCCTGATCACCTGGACTGCTATCAACAAAATAATTATCAGCAAAAATATGGTAATAAAAAACCACGATCAGCCAGAGCTTGGGTACCAATAAACATATGGGGTCACATTTGAGGCCCGAAGTTTGCCAACTCAAGAAAAATAAACCATCTTTCTAATATTGAAAACCCATTTTCACACTAGTATACCCAAACCTGTAACAAGGTATCCAGTATAAATCATGCCGGAATATTTTTTGCATTTGCATGTCTAGAGAAATTGCAGTCCTGCAGTTCCCCTTTAGAACTATGGCACTATCAAAAACACAAATGTGGCATAAACTAGCACAGATTCATCTTCACCCCAGATCTATTAATCGCCCAGAGGAATAAAAAACTCAAGATGCAAATCTTCATATTTTCTATCCATCTCAATGGCAATATATCCAAGGTTAAGATGAATCTATGCTAGTGTATTTATAGTTGTTTAAATATGGTAATATTAAGCCAACTCTTTCTTTTTATTTATGGAAATAAAATGTTCACTTTTCTTTTCATTTATTTAGCATTGCAGGTAGACACACATGCATGCATATGCACACAAATGTTGAACATCTCCACCCAGGCTATAGAGCATCTTGCTTCTGCTAGCGCAAAAATATGACATGTTTCCTATGAAGTTGAAAAGCACAGATTGGCATGATGAATGGAACTCGTTATACCTTTGCATTGAGAAATTGAGACAGCTTCAAATCAACACCTCTTTTCTATCAAGTTGAACAACATAGTTAGGCATGCCTAATGGAACTTTAAGGCATCTTCAAACATATCTAGTGTAGTGGGAAGCCCTCTTATCTCTTTCTCTCTTCTACAGAGACATAGATACATGGCATGCATGCATACATGAACCTGCAACAGAGAAAGTCTAAAGAGGATGCGAATGTCCTCTTATATTCAACTCTTTACAAAAGAGTTTGTTCAATTCATCAATTTTAGTATATTAAAAAACTCCCACATTTTATAATTTAATGCAGAGTAAAACTCAGTTACCAAAAATGAGCTGTACAGGAGTGGGTTCCCTCGAACATATCACATTTCATTTTCCAATATCCTCCAGAACATAAGGTGTCAAGCTCACTGAAATCTTTGGACATGCCAATGCTAAAAATTACTCTGTGAACAAAAGAATAAGGTGCCATATGTTACATGATAATCCAAGCAGATACTTCATGGAACATGCAGGTACCAAATAGCCGTTACAATCTTCCACCTCCTTTTCGGGTGCCCGCCTATTTGTGGAACAAAAGACAAACTTGAAATTGTTTTGATGGCATACTTTAAGATGCACAGTGCACACCCATTAAAAGCATCACTTAACCAACCATGGTTTTGTTCTTCAGGGTTGCAACACAATCATCAACAAGATTCCATTTTCTAAATTTTGACATTCCCATAATAGGCCAAAAATAATAAGTTCTCTTCGTTGCTTCTGCTGTAAACAAGTATTTGTTCAGTAGCTTCAGTTGCTACCAAAGGTAGCAGTCTGTCATCCTACTCCTTTTCTGATCAATAGTTCAAATTTCAAAACTGTGAATGTTGAGCTGCTACAAGAAATGCTTCTCGATGAAGTTGGCAGAGGCACCATTCAAAAATGGTTAAGATCAAGGATCCATCAACATTCTAACCAACTTCAAGAATTTTGTCCCCGGAGAAATACATACGAATACAATATAATTGAGTTTAGGTCAAAAATTAGTATCAATGAATGAATATAATTTAAATATCCATCAATGACCAAACTAAAACATACTCGCACGAAGGATTTTCTTTATTTAACAAGAAAATATGGATCAAAATCCCAAGACCAGGCAGTTCCCTTCAAAGTTTGTAGATCCTTGGACCCTAGGTCAATGGTAAACCGGTTCTCATATGCTTGAAGTAGCATTATATAGAGGTTTGAGATAAGTGGATTTGAAAGCAACGGATCCATCCATTCAGTTAATTCAGTCAGCCTTGACAACAGCTCCTCAGAACACATTTGAGACAAGTCATTACGTTCCTTCCCAAGGGGATGAAATGCAAACACATAAAGCCCCAGGAGACAAGGGTATAGAATCTTAAAGACATCCTGGTGATTAACTATACCACCCACCCAATTCAAGCTGCTCTCCAATTCGTTACAATGTTTTGCAAATAAAATAGTTTTAGACAAAAATTTCATCCTCCATGTATGGATAAATACTTTAATTTCTTCCCAGTAATTGAAATGGGCATCTTGATCTAAATTAGTTGCAAAACTGATTTTGGTACCTTCAAATTCAGCTTTCAAAACTTGAGCATTAAGTTGCTTCTGTAGATGCAAACAACAAAGCTGAGAAATCAGAAGTCTTTCTTCATGATGGTTATCAAGTTCTTTATCAAACAAACGGCGAACCAAATCGCCATTTCTTGTCATAAACATGGAATCAACTTCTGACCCAAGTACCCAATATGCAAGATAATCAAAGTACACTAGCCACTGACTAAAGGTGTCCGTTAGAAAATCAAAGCATAGCTCCAGCACTCTTTCAACTTGGGTGGGCACAACATTCTTCACAGTGCTCTTGCATGGAGTGGAACTCATGGAACGTACCAAAGCAACAGCAAGTTTTTGTCTGAGGCTAACATCTTCATCCTCCATGAGTTTAATACATGTGAACCATGTATCTAGTATGGCTCTGGCATACAAGTCTAGTTCTTCTTGATCTCCCATACTTTTCACTGAAGATTTCCTGCAGTATATCATCTTAATGGGGGCTTCTCTATTGGAAATTTTTGAGCCAATCCAACTAACTTCTTCTAGGAGACCAGAGGCTATGATACCCTCTGCTGTTGCCTTTCTCATGTGTACAGATTCACATGGATTGCTAAATTTCTTGATGAGAGCAATCCAAGTACAGATGCATTGATAGGTAGTTTTCCACTGTTCTGACTTCTCAATATTGATATCAAGATCTGCATAGTTGTTTGTTTCATGGCATTGAAAATCTGACAACATCAAGTATCTAATGAATTTTCTGAGTCGCTTAATACAGACTCCCAAGCAGCATATCAATGTTTCTTGTGTCTTTCCATGCCGTGAAGTTCCCTGAAGTGTGACTAACTTACACCAGAGATTCAAGACTGTATGGTAATCATCCCAGCAAAGACTTGTTTGATCCTCACCTATCAAACTGCTGGAATTGAGACAATCAAGTGAATTACAAAGGAAAAAGACTTGCAGAATGCTGCGAAGACAATTAGGATTTTTCTCCAGTTCTAAGCACTCTATTAGCATGGGTTGCAAATTAACCTGGAGCCATTGATAGATATTACCAAAAGAAGTGCCAAGTCTACTGTTGTCTTTCTCTGATTCTAGAGATTTAAGCAACTGCTTAAGCACCTTAAATGAAACCAACCTGACTTCATATGTAGAATCAGATAAGCATCCTTTCAGTCTTTCAAGGAACCTTTCAGAATCTTCATACTTGGAGGATGAATCCAGCATTGACAGCTGCACATCAAAACCTATTCTTGAACCTTCCATATATTGCATTGGATGTCTTGAAAGCATGGTATTGAAATAGAAAACAGCTGCCTGCTGACGCAGGTCTGTTCTTGTGCAATCAAAAACCTCTGTTTCGCACACCACAGGACCATCTAAACATTCAGAGCTAAGATATATCAACATATTTTGGATAGTTGTGACATGACTACCTGAAGGGCATGTTCCTTCAATCTTAAGTAAGTGCTCTAAAACCTTCAAATAGAGACTAATGACCACAGGGCAGGAACATAACTTAACACTACCAAGCCATAAGCAACTTTGAAGTACGGGAAGTAATGCACTGACAATTTGATGTTTCTCAACCACATCTGGTATAATCATGCAGTTTGTACTTAGAAGAGAATCCATTTGCAAAAGTATTCCATGAATGGCATTGAATGAAACAGATGCCCTACATGATGGGTCTACATTGCCAAAACTTGCAAGAGCCCTCGGGGCAGAATTCACTACCTCATTTTTAGTTGTTTGACTAGCTGCTCTGGGCAATCCACTGGCAATGTCAAGTAATATATTCATCAAATTTTCACTGGATACTAAAGGTGCTAAAGCTTTCGATGCAAGTATTCGAACTTTTAAATTGCGCTGTGTTGCACACCTTCTAACATAAGGAATGAATGCAGAAGGATTCAACCAATCTTCACTTCCACTGCTGATAGTGGAAGGCTTGAATCGTGACAGGATGATCAGAACGGCACCTAAGCTTGGATGCAAGCTTTTCCCCAAATTACTGCCACTCCAAGATTGAGAAATGCTTTCTTCTAACTGTTCCGTTGCACAAAGTAACTCTTCTAGAAGGAAAGGGTGCAATGTAGGGTACCTACAAAAAAACAAAATGAGTATCTGCATCCAATGCTAGACAAAATATGCAACAAATTACAGAGCAATAAAGAGTAGATAGCAAGCTAGAGTCCTGAACATATATAACATGGAAACTCAAACTGTTATAATAAGCTGTGGAAGAAAAGAATGAGTTGAAAGTTGAAACATAAAGGACCTATATGCCCTTGGTTTGCACTTAAACAGGATTATCAGTTACTTGTGATGGGTGGTTCGGAATTTCAGCAGTACCTTCAAAGGCATGTCCCTAACACATCCTATAAATATTCCTCATATAATATATTTAAAGCGGTCAAAGTTCAAATTAGCTGAGCTAGACTTGTAACTTTTTTTAACCCAACAGTTTCCTATGATGATGTACCTGTGGAAGAATTCAAACCCAGTCATGGCACGACGTGCTGATTCTCGTTTGTGCACATTTAGAAACCCAATCATACGATGGACCAAAGCAGTGAAGGCAAGAGTGGCACTGTTTCGAACCTCCCAATAATGACAAGAGAATGAACGTATTGCAGTTATAAGTGCCTCTGCACAGAAGCCTGAAGTATCCGTTGACAGGTTTGTGTCATGGAAAGCAACTTTCAGGACATTAAATACATGTACTGTGGGTACCACACCTTCATCTCGCTGTTTAGACATTGATTTGGATGCACCAATCTCCATACATCTAATGACAGGTGGAAACAGAAAAGGTACAGGTGCTAGATTCGGTAATTTGCTTTCCTCATCCAAGTTTACAAGATCATTTTTTGGGAGAAGACTCCCAAAAAGAACACCTGATTTTGACAAAAAGGACTTTGCAATATCAATAAGCCACCTCAATGCTGAAGGAAGAAGCTTCTTGGGTGTGCCTTCTGGCTCAGCAAGGAAAAGTGCAATAAATGCAGCTGGTATTCCAGCACTCCTCCTCAAAAGGTCATCCACAGTTTGACCCTTTGCAATTGTCCTTTGCATAAGCTGTTTCATCCATGATTCCGGCATCTGATTTATCCTGAAATTTATCATGCAAGAGCAATGTGATATGGGCATTTAGACCAATAATTTTGTTTCAGCAGAGCAACATTCTTCAGCATGATTTTCAAGGTATTAGATTAACTTTGAACTGTAATACAATGCACTTGCTTCAACATGTAAATTACCAAAAGAGCGTTTATCTTCAGTAATCAATAATAAAAAATAAGAAATCCACAAAACAAAAAGGAGATAAGTTTCGTTGACAGTAAGACATACGTTAAAGGATAAATGCCACTCTCCACTTTAACAAACTTTCAGTGTGTGTACATATCAGTTTTACAGCCCCAGAGGATAGCTCAGTTGGTCCGACCCTTTCCGCTAAGGTTTCACAAGATCCATTCCCACCAAGTCCTGTGAGGTTACCAGTTGCTATTGCAACTGGCGGTTGATACTGCACTCCATCCAGAAAACTGGGGAAGAGGGGGGGAATCTGCATGGCACTAGCAAGGTACCAGCTTCCTCATTCTGAACGCTTATGTTTGGGAGGGTGAGGGGAATTTATTTCTCCAGAAAAAAGGTGTATATATATATAAGTAAAACACTATGTGAGGTCTATAGATACCATCATTTATATTATTATACACAAGCATCACTGTATCCTTTTTAGTGGCATAAGATATAAATCTTGCAAGTTACAACCATGAAATATTTAGAAAAGGTTATATGTATAAATTCAGTTTCTTCTACATAAACAACACATCCTTGATTTTTAAAGTGATCAATAAAGGCTCTCTGTATACTTCTGGGAGTATGTCTTATTGGCCAAACCTAGTTTATAGCAAAAACCCAGACTCTTCTTAGAATGAGCATAGTTAAAGGAAGGACCTTGAGTGTAGCCCAGGGAAGGACCTAGACCGTAGTTCAAAAAACGTCAGGTTAACTTATTACTTACCTGAGATATTTTGCATAAAGGATAACCTGATTTTTGCTATCTAAGGTAAGGAGTCACTTTATCTTACTATAGAGAAGATGCATTTGCAATGCTTAGGTAATTTTTTCCTTTATTTATGCTCACAGATAAGAGCTGCTACGTTGAGCCCTTCGGACAACAAAACCAAATGAACCAATAGCAATATCGATATGAAAAGGACTAGTGGTATCCAGCCTGATTCATGCAAAGAAATGGATCAAAACCTGGCCAGTTGGATTTTATATTGTTCCCAGTGAACAGAATCCCACCACTGCATTTAAATGTGCTCTGTCCTGCCACTGCTGAGAAGTTGTGACGACGACTGCCTGAAGTGCATTTCAGACCTTTAAATATCATCTTCAACCAATGGGTCATCTTTTACCCTAACCATATCAGTTGTACAGCACATTCATTCCACTTCCATCACCCTCGTTAAGGGGCACAATCTAATATTCTTGATGACCAATAGTTTTTATATTGATAGCTGGCTTGACCACTACCTTTACCATCAAGTATAACAGGGGAAGTGATAGTATAGCAATGAACATCAGAATATACTAGGAAATATGGTTCAAACAATCCCTATAGTAGTTCCATGAACAATCCATTGCATGACTGGGTTTCTTCTATAGTGAAAATGCCATTAAGCCCAAACCAGTGTCCATGCTATGAGAATCAAAATCAGAATTAGGAAGAAATAGATATCATGATTCATGATGTAAGTCAATTATAACTTGCATCAAAGATGGTCTGCAATGTGCATCTTCAGATCCTAATTACCATGGATCCATCGCACCACAAGGATTGATTGTGAGGAATAGACATGTTTTAAGTTTTAACAATCATTTGGCTCATTGCTTCGTTAACTTTGACCTTTTATTTCCAAAATTGAGATGCTTGTGCCTCCCAACCCTCCGTTTAACCTCATCCTTCCTTCTTAGAAATTGGTTCTACTGGACATTATACAATCAGTTTCATTGATTCTACAACCAGCAGAAATAGGCTCAAAACCCCTCCCTATTGATATCTCCCAATGAGAGATTATCAATAGTGAACAAATTTCAAGGCAGAGTTTGTCATAAGGTCTCCAGTTCTAGTCTGGCTGAGGTTCAAGTCCCATTGAGTTACCAACGAAGATTGTAGTTGGTGATTGAGGCACCCTCCATCTAGATATTCCAAGGAAGAGGAGGGAATCACACAAGGTCTTCCTTGTAAAAAAATTAATAATATATATAATCAGGGAAGCCTTCATAAACAATTATTTTATTAAAAAACAATATATTGAGTGAGCCTTTACACACATAAACACAGACAGAGGGACATGGAGTGACGGGGATCTCCCCCACCTTGGCTGTAGAATATGATTCTTAGTGCAACAAGCTAACACCACTCATTTTTTGCATGAGTCCACTAATGATCTCATAAAGTGGGATGCTAGTTTGGACACAACGTAAATTGCAACAAGGGGTATTTTGAGGGTTTTGTGTAAGATATCAATTTTTGGCATTCTTAATATTTTCCTCTGCTTCTCATTTCGTTCAATTCTAAACTTTTTGAGAGAGATACTAATCATTTGTTTTTAATCATGATAAATGCCACGAAAGATGTGAATGTCTCTCAGCTCTCTCCTCCAATAACCCAAACTGACTTTGCTCACAAGACAAAGTAGTTATGATCCATACAGACCCCTTGGAAATTTCTAAATCAGTTTGGCAAGAGCAATAACAAAAAGACTACTCTGACCCCTGAGATAGATACCAAGAATGGCTAGTAGAAAATTACACAAAGACTTCTAACAAGTGAAAAAGAATTGCAATCACCCACAAACACGAGGCGTTAAAGAAGGAATACAAGCAAAAACTAGCTAAAGAGATATCCAAGATAAGGGATGAATATGATCACAAAATAGCAAAGGACTTCATATATGTAAAACTCGGATAGTTACCACAGTTGAAGGGAGACCACAACTGCCTACCTCATTTAACTGCACTTCCTTGCAAAATCCCTACAACATTTAATCCACCTAGGAATGAAATTACCCAGTTTGCAGATAGTGTTCTTGCAGTGTCAAATCTACCAAGGGTAGAAATACCCCAAGTTGTAGATGTTGGCCCTTTCTCAAGTTTTCTTCTAGGTATCAATACTGTGATCACTTTCAAAGGTGATATAGAAGATCATGATAGAACTAGAACTTTCCCATAGGTTAATCCAGATCAAATCTCTCTTCTTATCCACAAGGTTGTTTAGGGATTTCAAAATACTCTCATGACAGAGTGAAAAAAAAGCTATGAAGTAAAGATTGAACTCCCAAAATTGGTCATCGATGACTGAGAAACACGAGCTTTTGCTGAATCGCAGTTTGAAGAAATCCAAAACACAACTAACAATCAGATTTATGAAGCTTATATCCAAGCATTATCAAGGCTAAGGACTGAAAAAACTGCTAGATACAACACAATCAAACAATTTAAAGAGGTCCTTAAGTGTTCTCTGACTCCCTGTCAATTCTCTGGTAGGACTTGACCCCTTCATTGCTGCTAGTCAATGGCACAACCACATCAAGATTAAATTCGAAAACAAGTGCAACATGTTCATACGAAGAAGAAACTAAAAGCCTCTACTAGAAGACAAGCAGAAAGAGGAAAACAAAGAGTTGCAGACAAAGAAACCACTGATGCGGCCCAATTTCTACCTAAAAAAATTGTAGAAGACAAGCAAAATCAGAAAGAAAAAGGCAGTAAACAAAACACGAATAACCTTGCACTTAACAAATTAATCAATGAAAAAAGTGAACATGCAAACAATGAGTCTCTAAAAAGGCATAAAGGAGCTCCAGCTGATTGTCACCAAACTTGCAAAATACCAAAGGCAACAACAGAAATAATCCATCACAAACAAAGGCAGAAGGTCAAAAAGGATTTCCTCTGAATGACACATCTAAGGTCAATGAAGAATTCTCCCAACTTCCTAAAAATGAAGCAAAGGCAGTTGCATGGGAACAAAAAGGAAAAAGGAGACCAATGCCACTTTGAATGTTACACCATTGTTGCTATTGAAGCCCACATCAAAAAACCAAAGGGGAAGGAGTAGAAGCCTTGTCCCAGCCCCCATCTATGGACCAGTTGAGGAACCTAAATTCAAGGGATCAAAGCAAAAGCAAGAGCACATACAAAGGTAGAGATCAAGACCAAGGATGAGGTTGATTCGAGGACAAGGATGAATCTAAGGTCGAGACTCAAGACTCAATACCAAGACCAAGGCCAAGGATAAATGGGAGAACCCTTCAAATGGGATGATATAATAAATAACTTCTATTATATAGTTTTAAAAGATCTTAAATATTTTTGGATCACATACAATAACTTTTTTAATGTTGCAATATTTAATATAACAAAAATTACAAATAACAAGGAAACAATGACACATGATGTTGGTTATAAGTTTATAACAACTAAACGTCACACGAAGTGTTTTAGAGTAACTTGGGAGGAACTCGGTGATGGGACTGAACACTGGGCCTTAGAATGGATCCGGAGGAGGTCCAATCAGTGGACTACTCTAACAATCCTTATAAAGTAGAGACTATTTTGTTTTCATATGGGGGTCAAACTAGGAGCACAACCAAAAATTCTAGTCCCACGGTCGATCCAAAAGTGCAGAAGAAGACTTTAGAAATAGGCCAAAAAGTTGATACTGATTTAAATGGCAGATGAGTTAAGGACACTGTCAGATCCTATGATGGACTTGGTACGAGGCTTGGCATACCTAGTGAAATTTTGGGCTATAATCCTGATGGAGATCCATCCAAGGCAGCCTGCAGTAAAGGGAAGCTTAATGCACACCCCATCACTTTGGCAAATGGTCTGAAGCAGCCTTCCCAAGAGAGGCCTGGCCATAAACAAGCAAAAGGAACCTGACTAAAGGAAGGAGGTAATAGTAAAGAGTCCTGAGTCAAGGTTGTATCACAGGGGGCAGGGTTTATTGGCAGTAGTCTGGAATCTGGATATGGAGGAGCTTAGCGGTTTCAAGCAAGGCTTAAGCCACAGTAAGGGAGTTTTGAGCGAGAACGAAGGTAATAAGCCAAAGAAGTGTGTGAACTTTGAAGCAAAGGGTGTATCCACCATGGATGGTGCTGGGGGACGATATAAGACTGGATCGGGTGCTAGAATATGTTGAGAAAGCCTTAAGCGAGAAGTTCCATGGAAGAATCATTTCTGATGAAACCCTAAATGACAGATTCAAAAGTTATGGAGCCCTTATCTGGGGTATGGTCCAAGGTTCAATTTGATGACAAGAAGTTGTTAGACTTCATGTTCAGGTCAAAAAAAGATGCCACAAAAATTCTGGATGGCGTTTAGTTCTAGAAATCATTGTAGAAATTTCTGCGGATTGATGTTTCTAAAGCAATTCAGAAATTTCACCTCTATCCTAGAGGTTTCCCAATTCTTAACCCTGTGAATTTTCAGCCTTGGGCAGCAATAGTGGACCATATTTCAACTCTTAACAACCCTGATCTACTGGGAAATTCAAGAGAAAAAATACCAATTTGTTTTTCAGTGTCCCAAAATGCCTTCCACTGGCCATGTCTGTAGGCTTCAGCAAGATAAATACTCTGAAAAAAAAAGACTGGAAACTGCAGACACCACTTTTACAGAGATAGTTGTATTCTTAATATGGCCCAATGGTTACGATGACCGAATTCAAGATTTTGCAAGGGAGCTTCACCCTCTCTGGCAACAATGAAAGTGATATGGAATCCTGATTCTTAGTGAGATTGAAGAATTATGAAACACTTGGGGTAGAGATACTCTTGAACTCTCTACCACAGCTCCAGGAATGCATATATTATCTAGCACAAGATTCCAGTTCTATTGAAGATAGATATGTCATCCAGAATATGAATTTCCTCAATGGAATAGAATAAATTTGGAGAGCGTTCCACATAACCTGCCTCCATTTTTACATCATCAATGTTTCAGACAACCCAATGTGTGGTCCCCCATCAGGACATTTATTTTGATCTGTCCTGATTAGGGAATAGACTAATATAGGCTAATTTAGGGCTAGCTTTAGTTTGAAACTTTGATATCAGAACATTCATTTCATAACCTTCAGCCCCATTTGCACAGATTATCTTTAAAAGGAAAGAACGTAATTAAATTTCAGTTTAAGAATTTAAATCTATGTGTAGATGCAGGAACGCAGTGCAGGGGCCTGGTTGCTGAATCAGCAATTTAATCAAACCAAAAGAAATATGCATAAAAGAAAGCATAAGAAGTTTACAGACCTTGGATCACTTGAACAAAGCAGGCGGTTGCAGAGGGCAGTGAATCCTGCTCTTGTCTTGTCAATTGCACCATTATGTTTCATGGCTAAAAGCACTTGCAGAAAATGATCTCCTATGATTTCAAGTTGCCTCAAATCCAGCATTGCATCAAAGCTTCGAAACTGTTTCACACTGTTAACAAGCTTACCAGCTTCAATTTCACCATTAGAGCTGTCGGCAATACCTGAACTGCATCCTGGTAAAGGGACTTTCCTTGCTATAGTTCCCAAAAGAAGACTCAACTGCAGCAGGAGATAGATATACAATCACAACAAGCTTTAAGAATATACTTTAAATGGCATTATCTCAATCAGCCTAGTTTGCCAACTAATTGTTTCTATAAATAATAAGTACATTTCTGTTATAAGAAGAGATACTATAAAATCAAAAATTGTATTCAATTGTTAGATAAAAGAGTTGGGTAAGATCCTTTTTCCATTTGTATAGAAAGGGAAATTGGATCACCAGCTTCGTGTTAGGGTTTTGCAGGTTCAAACCATGGCAACAGCGTGCACAGTCAAAGACATCTCCCACGAGATCATGACAGTTTCTGCTACACATCTCAAACGATCCATCAATAGTGAGCCTCCTCACTAAATCAACGTGTAAAGATAGCCATTTAAGGATCGTGCTCCATATGATCCTGTCTGATACTATGTTAGAGCAGAAACAATCAGAGATTTGTATTGGAGCAGATTTACAGATGAAAGGGACAGTCACTCTGAGGCTCTTGCATCTGCTGCCAAGCACCCTTGCAATGAATACAATGTTTTGACCTCTGGAAGTTGTGATGTGTCTGATTATCTTCTCCGAGAAGACCCATGACATGAAGAAAGAAGTCAACATTTATTGAGGGAAACAGACCCTCTCAGACCTGTTTATGATTGCTATGCTCGAAATGGAAAACTCCAGGGCTGTGTTGGTACCTGGAATTGGCTCCCAAAGTATTAGAGGGTGCATGCCAAGTGTTTGACACATGCTAAGTGTTTGAAAAAATGCCTGCTTGACAAGTGTTTGTTACCCCTGTTATCAAGGCAAGATTCAAGATTATGGTCAAGTCTTTCATTTGAAAAACCTTAATCTTGTGGGTGAATTCCATTGATTACATGGTAGATATAAAATAGAAATTGGAGCTCTTACAAGGGATTCCTATGGATTAGTGGCGCCTACTTTTGAGGGCAAACAACTTGAGGACCAATCTCTACTGCCCAACTACAGCATAAGTAAAGAATGAACCCTCATTTTAGTGCTGCGATTGCATGGAGGAGCAGTGGGCTGAGGGTGCCTTCAACTTCAAAGCCTGTTTCATTCAAGGATGTGGTCAAAAACAAACCCACTACTTCAGATGTTCTGATCCCCCCTATGCTAATTCATATATAGTGGAGAAATCCGAAGAGGTGCCAACACTGGAGGTAACAGAGCCAGAGATCACAGAATTTCTCTAATTTTATAAAGAATCTACAGTCATTTGTCGATTCAATGGTTTTTGGCCTCCTACATCAGAACTATACAGGTGGAACCATTCCAACTGAACAAGGAATTGTGAGGTATATCTCTGTTGTAAAGGTTTCTTTATTGTTCAGTTTAGGTATATCTCTGTTGTAAAGGTTTCTTTATTGTTCAGTTTACATATGCTGAAGACTATCAAAAAAAATTAGAGGTTCCCTAGTTATGGGGCAGAGTGGGTCTTTTCATTACCCCTTGGTCCCTGACTTTGACCCAACCACTGTAACTGTGAACAAAGTACTAGTTTGGGTCCACCTCCCAAATTTGACACTAAATTTATGGCATTTATCAGTTTTTAAAGATATTGAAAATAACATGGGCCGATATTTAAAAACATATCCTGAGCGGGTTAAGTTGGGTCTTTTCACATATGTCCGAATGTGTTAAGATTGATCTCAGCAAAGGTCTGTGGGGCAGGAAGATACTATAAAAAGGAACTTTTTGCTGGACTTAGGTTTTGGATTATGAGAAAGACCGGTTTCCGGTGTCAGATCTGCCAACAAACAGGACATCTTCAGGATTCTTGTTCTCAAGCATGAGCTCATCCAAAGAAGAAAAAAATCATAACCCAAACCCAAAAGATGGCAATCTATGTCACCGTATTCACAGAATTTTAAGGATGAAATTCAAAATTTGGTGCATTTAATCAGCCGCTGCACAAATTCAATAAGATCGGCCAATTTAGTTCACCATTCAACAGAGTCATTGTTTAACAATTAATTTCTAATCTGTTTTTAAGAATCATTGGTTATGGAGATACATATGCAATAGTTAATATGGTTGCTTCCCACACTCAGGGGACTTGGGGGCGCCTGGGGAAACATTTCCCCACACCCCCATTTCTAGGAAATGCGGGAAACACACAGGGAAACGTGTCCCCACTGTGAGGAGCACATTTCCCAAAAAGGGGGCGTCTAGGCATTCCCCCTTGAAAAGCAGGATGCTTGGGTGCCCCCCCCAAAAGGGGGACGCCTGGGCATGCCCCCCTAGCCTCGATATTTTTCCTATAAACTTGAAAAAAAAAATTAAAAAGGCATAAAGCCTATTAAACACTAAAATCTATCTCTATTTCATATGCTCATTTTATTTTCAGTGTTCATTGTCCATTGTTAATTTTCAGTTTTAACTTTTGAGTCTTGACTCTAGAAACTGATAACCTCAGACTGAATCTTTGACTCATTGCTCTTTACTTTTTTTGAGTAATTTCAATTTACTATTTCAGACTTCAGTATCTATTGTTTTGCTTAGTACTATTTAGATTCTAGAATGATGAATCTCAATCAATGTATACAGTATTTCATTTATGAATCAATGTATTTCATTTCTGAATCTAAATCTGAATCGTGTTTATATCATTTACAAATTTGGATTTTCAATTCAGTATTTAGTATTTACATTGCACAATGATGAATTTGTTTGGAATGAATTGTTATTGTTGGGATTTTATCATTTTTGTCTTCATTTTTATGATTTTAGAGATGGGGCCTATTATCCCCATTTTATGGGATAACTAAAGAGATCATGTCTCGAGGCCCTCAGGTTGCAGATATGGAGTACCAAGAGACTACATGACCAACAGTATCCACTTGCGCAGATGGAGACCCTTCTCACTACCGTAGAGGTCAAGATTTTCAAATGGCATCCACCACACCAACTGGCTTCCGAGAGGCACTGGGCTTTGCTCCATGAGGTACAAGTCGAGTATTATGGTGAGTGTCATTTCAATATTTGAGGCATTTGAATATGTTGTATCTTAGACTACTTTAGATTTCATGACATATGCTTGGACATTATGTCTTTTGCCATGTTTCACCTTGGTGGTTGACATCGTGCCCTAGTAAGTGGTCTTCCTCGGGAATGGGTTTGCTACTAGGAACTCTCTTGAAGAGCCATCGTACCGTCCCCAGCCATACTTACCACTTTTCATCACTTAAACCCCTCATTTTTTTGTCTCTTGGGATTCTAGGGTGTATTGACCCAAGAAGGGGTTGTCCCTCATTCTATGGCAAGAAGGGGTTGAAAACCCAGAGGGATTGTTGTTGGGTAAAAGATAAGATCCTATATATTAACCTTCCAAATGCTTCGCCCAGGGATCCCCCAAGAAAGCAATGAAACGCTTATCCGTAAGAAAAAGAGGGACCCACAAGAAAAATGATAGAATGCCTAGAGGGTTAGTTGGAGGATAGGAGGTCTCATCACAAGCCGACCTATCACGATCATGGGTATCTAGCAGTATGACATTACTATCATCTGGCCACCAAGCCATGGTAGTGGCTCTCAGTTACACAACTGTGAGAAAGGGGGTCTCATCACAAGCCAGCGTTCTCATTTCCGCAAGGTATTTGTGAGTGACACCATCATTATCTGGACACCACGCCAGGATAGTGGCCTTCAACTCGTCCTTAAAACATGAAAGAAACAAAGAATGGAAAAACAATGGCCTTGGAAAAATTGCATTACAAACGAAGGTGCCACACACCTTCTACAAAGGCACCCATGGATGAGACACTACAACCCCTTGTATGTCATGAACCCCATGCTCATTGAGTCTTGATCCTTAACCACTTCATCCACTTTACATGGGTTAGAGGGGGATCACTTGGGAAACACTCCTTGACTGAGGAAAGATCTACCCAATAGGACACCTCGTCAACCCTCCCATATCCAAGCTTGGCAAGTCGCATAATGTCTTTGAGCACTTACTTGTTTGACATGGTAATCTTTGATGCACATGCTTAGGTGGCTCATTTATTGATTTGATTTACTCATCATGATATTTTGACTTGACATCCTTGGAGGGCGTGCTTATTTGTCTTTGCAAGACCTAGTTGGTGGACAGTTTTGGAGGAACAAGCCTAGCTTGGGCTTCCATGGGGCTTGAAGCCCATAGGTTGGATGTCAAGGGCCCACATGCCAAATGAGAGAGATGTACCTTTGGAGGCCTAGAAGATGACTTGAGAGACATGACCTAGCCCTCACCTGCCATTTTTCCTAGGAGAGGCAAAACGTCATCTTTTGGAGGCTTGACATCATGCTTGAGGGGCTTGAGGTGGTGATGAGTACACATGGCACGTTTGAAGGAAGGAACCCTTGGATAATGGAATAGAAGGTTGGGTTGGAGACACATGGCCTTTGGAGTCCCAACCCTATCATCTCCAACTCAACGTTTGACCTAAAAGTGCCAAAAAGTCCCTTCCTAAAGGGGTGGCGTCACTCTTAGGGTTTTCATTTGTGCAAAAAATAAAAATTAGATTGAATTGTTTAATATTATTTTGTAAAGGGGCAAGATTAGGGTTGTTGACCCCTAATCTTGTGGTTTACCCTAAAATTATGTGGAGAAACTATGTTAGTGACATTTTGTATAAATAGAGATCATAAGATCTCATTTTGGAATCATAACTCTCCCATTGTGGGAAGTATTGGACTGAAATTTTCGCTATCTTTGGCTAGTTTCTCTCTTGTGCTATTGTGTATGGCTATTTTCTTGGTTATTGGTTGATGGAAGTGATGCACTAGCCTTGCAAGGCTCTTCTTTGCTATTTTGGTAGTTTATCTTAGCATTTTCCTTGAATTGGTAAGGCTTTTTACATTGTGCTATCATTTGTTATTCAAGTCAAGGTTATTTGCTAAAGCTAGGTGGGAAGTGTAAGGGCATACACCCCCACCTTAGTCTCCATCATTTTATGCTTACATTTTATTGGTTTAACAAGGGTTTTCTAAGAGAAGTGTAAGTGCATACACCCCCACCTTAGTCTCCATCATTTTATGCTTACATTTTATTGGTTTAATAAGGGTTTTCTAAGAGAAGTATAAGTGCATACACCCTCTTAGCCTGAACCCTAGCTAGGGATACTTGCCTTGGGGAGGAAGAGGATTTACACCCCCAAGGAGGTAGTACCTCTAGCTCTTTCTTTGCTTGACTCCATTAACCCAATCATTAAAGGCACTAGTCATTACTTGTTGCATTGGAAAAATAAATTGTTGCCTTGGTAAACGTAAATTTTTCAAGTTTTAAAGATATCTCTTTTGGAAGTTGTTCCTTGAGCCTTTGGCTCTCTTGCGTCATCGAGGCATCCCCTTTCAACCATAAATTCTTGCTGCTGTTACAAAACTAACCTACAACCATAAGGCTGCAGAAAACTAACCCTCTAACCCCTAATAACTCCTAAACTAACCCTAGAATTTAGCTACAATTTTGCCCTAACTCTCTATTAACCCTAGCGCACTTATCTAGCTAGTTAAAAGTGGTTTTGAGTGGCTGATTTTTCTGCTATAAAGCTTGGTTTGCTACAGCCATAAGGCTGATAAATATCACTGCAGTAAACTTTTGTTTTCAGCCTTGCTTTTGTGCTAAAGTATTGCTTAATCATTGTTGAGTTGAGCTAGCTTTCACTAGCTAGTCTCTTGCTTATTCAATCATACTTCTAGCACGTATATTGCAGCCTTTACTATCTTTTATGAGCGGATATATATCATTTACTTTTGCTGCAATTAGGGATAGCAAGCTTAACTTGCTTATCCAACAAACATATTACAAGCATCCTTGGCTTTCTTTGTGTCTCGGGCAGGTACTCTACTCTCCGCAAGTCACTCAACTTACTTGGCAACCCTTAAACCTTCCCAAGACTCTTTTCCAAGATTTTCCTACCATATAGAATTGACCTCTAGGGACATCCATTCATACTTAGAATTTTCCATCTCAATCCCCCCTAAGGTCACCGCGATTCCCCCTTGAGGTGACTAACTCACCTCTAAAGTGACAGGAACACCTGCCTATAGCGACAGTGGGTAGGTGCTCTCTAAGTTGTCGCCAATTGGTGGTTGGATCGGGCTTTGCCCAACCTACAACTTGTGCAAAAACAAGGCCCCCTATCCTAGGGACCCCAATGCCCCCCCATCCCCCATGAATTTCCCTAAAATTTGGGGGTGTCTCCACACGATTGTTGATTTTTGTAGCCTCAGGCAGGTATTCTCACGTGGCCTAGGTGCCAGGCACGTGGGAATCGTTTTGGGCACCACCTCACACTTTCAGTTCGGCGAAAACCCCCTTGTAGGTTGAGTTGGGGAGCTTGGGGGTTTGTTGATAGGCTTTGTGGGCTTGTGTTGGGTCTTCACACAAGAAGATTAAATTATTCTAATTTAATGTTGACTTGTGGAGGGGCTTTTGACACACCCCTTGGACTTGTATAAATAGAGATCAAGTCATTGTGGCATTTGATCGTTGTGGAGAAAAGAAGAGAGAAAGGAGAGATCTGAAATTTCTGTGGTTTAGGAGACTTCTACCAGCCGTGAAGAGAAGCCACTAGGCCTCATACTTGTTGTGTTTTCCTTGTCTTGGGAAGGTGCTGCATAAGGAGTGCTGCGGCTAGTGCTAGGAGGGCAGTAGCAGGTGAAGAGAAGGCTTGGCCTGCCTAGGAGAGGCAGCCACAGCCTTGAGAGAACTCAGCCTGCCCTAGAGAGCCTAGCCGCAGACCCAAGAAGAGCTCGGCCTCCCTAGGATAGGCAGCCACAGGCTGCAAGATGACTCGGCCAAAGTCTAAGTGACTCGACCTAGGAAGAAAGGGGAGCCGTAGGCCTAGGAGAGGCAGTTTTGGAGGCTTGGAAGTCTGCTGGGCAAGAAGAAAGATTGCTACAGCTGGACAGCAGAAAGCTGGGACAGTTGGTGGCTGCCACAAGTCCTTGAGAGTCCTATGGTCATTACAAGTGTAAATCAGCCTAGAAAGAGGACTGTAACAGCAACTTCCTAAGGCTATTACAGCAGTCTTCCAGAAGCAAATTTGGACACCCATGAAGAGCTGCTTATTGGGCAAATACTGAGGGCTGGAACCACAGTAAAAAGGGCTGTTGGAGACACACTAACAGCAAGTCTTAAGGCAGAATTTTGGGAAGTAAAGAGGGCTGTTACAAGGTTGTAATAGCAGTCATTTGGAGCAGCCCTGGGACTATCTTGTAGGACTGTTATGTAGCTAGTCAAGCTACAAGAAGAGGGCTGAGTCAGCAGCCTGGAGGGCATGTTGAGGACAGCCAGGTGGGCTGTTACAACAGTGGCCTAGAGGATAGATTTTGGTACAGCATTGGCACAGAAACCAAAGAGGGTTTCTGCAGTACATTGTAAGTGAATTTCGGTATTCTTCTTTTGTGTAAAAGTGGGCCATTGTCCCTGGTACGGGAGCCCTTTGTTCTGGATGTAAGAACAAGAGATTTTGGCATTAAATACTTGTGTACCTGTGTATGATCTAATTGTTAGTTTTATGTTCCGCTGCGCTAAAGTAGTTAGGCATCTCAGTGTGTTTATGTTCACAGTTCAAATTGGGTAAATTTGTGTATAACTGTGGAAACAATAGACCGGACCCAATAGACCGGACCCGAGGTGCAGCGAAATCTAACACATGCACGTTTCCTCACTCCCACATCCCGAGAAATTGGTGGAACAATAGGAAAAAATGCAAGATTGAGGATAATGTTCCTCATTAGTATTTGCACTCTTTCTTCATTGTTATTGATCAGTTGGTGAATTTCTACTGTATGTTTTTATATGAATGTTCTCATAGCATCTACAAAATGTAACCTCTTCTCTTTATATGAACAAGAACTTACGATTTTTTTTCCAAGGGAAAAAAAGAGTTAGCTAAGAAATATATGATAAATCTTCTCAAAAGAAGGTTTTATAACAAACATTGTAAGCATTCGGTGACAATTTATAATTTGGAAAAGCTTGCCTAAAATATATTATTGGGTCCTATCTTGAATTTATAGGCCTTTGGCAACAACATATCCAAGAGCCCATCTATTTAGCCGGCAGTCCCGAATGATCTAATAAGTGGGCACATCCAATGAATTGCAAGATCTAGTTCTCTATTGTGAAAGTGTATCATTCTACCCCATCCAAGCAATAAGTGTCCTACCCGGGTAGTTAGTTGGAATTGGTAATGGGCGCAATTCAATTTCAAGGAGAGTCAGGCCAAGTATATTGATAGATATGGTTAGGGTCGTTGCTTCAGATCGGTCAAAGCTATTGCTCTACCCTTCCCCCCTATCAAGTTGAGGTATAGGGTTGAGGCTAGAGCTTCACAAGAAGAGAGGGTTTGAATGTTATGTTCATCGTAAACCCAGAATTAACCATCGGTGATGGGCGCGGGGAAGTTACTAAATTCCAAGCTCATCGGTTGTTTTATTATGTAGAAAAGGAGAGCTAGCATCTTTCTTTGAAAATTTTGCTGCTTCATATGAGTATATTGAGTGTACTTCTTATTCAGTCGAGATTGATCAATATAAAGCTCAGCAATTTTTTTCAGGAGGGAATATTTCTTCTATATGTCACCCCACCCCCCTTTCTTCTAATAATAACTTGAGTTTAGCCGCTTGGTAACACTCGTTTCAATGAACCATATACATCATTAATGGGCTCACTTTATTCGCTCGAGAGGGGAGGCTTTAGGAGTAATAAAATACAAACATCTCTTAATAAGTTGGAAGAGTCAATAAACAGGAAAGGCAAGAAAGGGGTGAACACAGCAAGAATCATAATCAAAATTTTGTTGTATGTGGATGATGTAACACTAGCAGCTAAGACATCACTCAACCTATAGGATCACCTAGAGGCCATGGAGTCCCTATGTAATTGCGTTGTCTTTCTTTATGGGTGACTTAGAATCTTTATGGGTCCCTATGTATGTGAGCTTAGAATCTTTCTAGAATCTAATATAGAAGGAAATAGAGATATAACTAGGCTTGAGCAAAGCTATTTTAGGGGAAAATGAATTGCTTGCTTATTTGTTTGGTTATGGAAAAGGTCAATTTCGGTCATGAAAGGTAAACCCAATGAAATCCTAATCAACCCAATAAGGCCCTTATCAACCCTTCTAATGCAAAGCCAATCCTACAAACGTGATCCTTAGAAACCCTTATCTAAGTCAACCCTCCATTGGCCTATTTTCTTCGATGGTAGCTCGTTGGTCAATTCAAGGTCTATTTAAAAAATTTAATCTTCAGACATTGTATTTAGATACTTGGCTTTCCTCGTTGCTTTGAAAGGCCTTGTCTGTTGGCTTAATATAGGCATAATGAAGTTTAGCGACCCCTACTATTATTAATTATGTGTGACCTCCCATCCCTTAGATAAGCATGGGG
Source organism: Picea engelmannii (assembly GCA_009831015.1). Classification (NCBI taxonomy): domain Eukaryota; kingdom Viridiplantae; phylum Streptophyta; class Pinopsida; order Pinales; family Pinaceae; genus Picea; species Picea engelmannii. Next base: position 65,263 of record ML797757.1, read on the forward strand.
TGTTTCACATTAACTCGACATCCTTCATTCCCCAGATTGGGAAAGGCATTTAGGAGAAGCATTCGGGATTCAATCCAAGCTTAATTGATGTGTTGGGGGTCCCTTTTTTTCTTTAAGCAAGGTTGGGAGCTTAATTGATGTGTTGGGGGTCCCTTTTTTTCTTTAAGCAAGGTTGGGAGCTTGCTTCTTTATGATTTGGTAACATGCAACCAAATAATGAGTGATAATGCGAGGTGAACTTGTGTCACCTATCTCCTACCCTATATAACCCCAATAAGAGAACCTTTTTTAAAAGCCCATTATTATTATTTGAGGCTAGCCTACTATTATATAAGGGTTATGAGCCGACATCAGAATATAGGAGAAATTCCACCACTGTTACCCAATACTTGTTTCAGCCCCTTACTAATCGTAGGGCATATCCCACTTAATACCTAACTCCTTATCCAGACCCAAGTGCCAGGGAGAGATAATTCCTACAAAACTTCTTATCTATCTGATTAAGCGTAGCACTGTGGTTAACCAACTATTTCCCTTGTTCTTTCACCTTTTCCTCACGGTATTTGTACGCTACCAGTCATTGACGGATACTTGGGCTTAGACGGATGCGAGCCCACAACTTTCCTGCCCCGTACTAGAACCTATGGGCAGAAAGGGAAATGGTGCTTTCTTGGCTAGGGCACAACATAGCACTTCCCAATGATGTGAGGGTGTTCCATCTCTTCATCAAAGGGGCAAAAAATAGCCAAAATGAAGATTTTCCAAGTCCTATCAAGCTGCCAACTGGGTTTGTCTTTGACCTCAGATTGGCCCTAAGTTTCAACTGTCTTGTGAAGGTTTTGTTGTTGTTTAAGGACAGCCAACAGTTCAATAACTTCTTGCTGATTTGTTACGGTTACATTTGCAATTTAGGTGCTCTAGCATGTAGTTTTAGTCACCAAGGGTTAGCACATGCATACCAAAATAAAATGTAACACACCTAGAGATCTTTACAGCTGAAAATAAGCAGATCTAAAAGACTAACACACATAAAATTGTACACAGATATTTTTGGTCAACATGACCCTGGATAAACCCCTGTCGGGGAAAACCATTTTGGAATATATGTCTATATATGAGGAGAATAGATGGTGGAATACAGCAAGTACAAAATATAGATGAACCTGATACAATAGCAGCTTGATCCAAGCTGAAACACAAGTCCAAATGAACCAGGTGCACCCTAGGAAGGTGCGCCCCTCATAAATGCTCCCAAATCTACTGAATCTGCTGCAGATGCAAACTGTGAGCTCTGAATGGAAAACCCCTCCACAGTACTCTGATACTGGTGTGTGGCCTCCCTCTGAAACTGATCCCACTGCAATCTGACAGATGTAAGTTCTCCCCACTGTTGATGCGCCCTCCTCAACACTGGAAGCTCCTCAGTAAATAAACAAGGCTCCAAGCCTGATGCCTCTCTCCATGAAAGCATGCACCCAAGCTAGCCTCACCTAGTGCTTCAAACCTCATCTCCAAGCTCTCTCTCAAACTCTCCAAGTGAGCAAATGAGTGAATGAGCTCTCCTTTGCCCTTTGCGCCCCTCTTAAACCTCCATAAGGAAACCTAAGATATAGATGGCTGAGATCATCCCATCTCCCATCTAATCTAAGGTTGAGATCTCTCCAAAAGAATCCCACTCCAAAACCCACTTTGGGTTAAGTTCCCTAAGTTC
>ML797757.1:80455-91422 GCA_009831015.1 Picea engelmannii
TGTACCAGGTATGCCTCCTAATTATCTCCTTTTGATTTGAATCTGATCTGACTACAGAATTGTTTAATATAGTAAGCATGGTATAGATCTAAAGGTATGTTCATTGTAAAATGATTAGGCAGAGTTTTAGATCTGAGATCTTTGTTTAATCATATTGATCTACTGTTGTATTCAGAGTTGTTTATTACTGACTTAGATCTGAGTTATATTTCATATGTGATCCGAGTTTTTACTCTTATGCTGCTACTGTCTTTTATAGATCTATCTCCTATATGTTTCATCTCTGATTACACTACAGATCTAAGTTGTTTTTGGTCAATGAATTTTAAAAGAGACTACTGTTTTGGAATTTTACCCTAAATCTAACAGTCTCCTTCCTCCATAGGATTCGAACTTTAGGAGACTCAACCACATGGAAGGAGAGAGACCCCTTATTGGATCTTTATTCATCAAAAGAGAGTGCCTCTACAATCCCCTCTAGGATGAGGCAATTTGGTCCTCTAAGGTCTCTTTGTTATTTCAGTTTGTTGGCATCCCTATTGATTGTCTCCCCCCTTATAGATACTCCTTGGATCCCACCGGTCACATTCTAGCTCCTAAGAAATAATTGAACAAGGTGATTAGAGAGGATATCCATAGACAATACATCTAGGTCAATTGAACACCCCCTAAGGGACTCGACCCTAAGATGGTGTTCTACTTCAAGCACTTCATGCAGCTGAAGGATGAACTTATAGTCAAACTTGCCTATACTCAAAGACATTGGATGCATATCCTCAGGATTTCTCTTGACAAGTTTAGGGTTTGCTCTCACCAACTCCCAATTGGGAAAATCATCACATTCCTCGTTAGAGAGGATTTGTCAATTGCGTCAACTGCAAGATATTGAGTCGGATGCAAGAGCACCTCCTCTTCAAATGTCCCATTTATTATAAGATTAGAGGGAGGTTCCATTGGCTCTACCAGGAGTCCTGGACTTGGGTCGCTCCCTCACTACTTTTCTCCTCTATCCATATCAAAGATGCATAGCTCTTCTTATATGGGAGGTGTTAGTACACGAGACATGGTTCTTCTTATATGGGAGGTGTTAGAAGTTAGAACACAAGACATGGATCCTATAAGTTAGACAAATCACTTCATTCTTTCCTTCTATCCATTTATTGGTGACAACAAGTGACAAGTAGGGACCCAAGACACTTCCAACACCATATCATTTTGATCCGTCCCCCACCCCATCCCACCTCCAACACCTTCCCCTTCCGCCCCCATTGACTAAGAGAGTGTCATTTCCCCTAAGGCGCTAAAGAAAGAAATAGTAAGATTGTTGATCACAACTCACCTGCTACAATTACCCCCAGAATATAGATCAAAGTGTCTACTTTTTTCAATTGCATTGTGATGCAGTTATTGTAGTGCTTGGGGGTATGTGTAGGCCTCAAGAGTCAAATAATTCCATTACTGGAAATGAGATCACATGTACGTACCAAGTAAACAAGGATTCAAACGAACGAAGGGACTTCTCGCTCCGCACCGAGCATCCACCCTACGATGAAGTCATGTTGCCCATTTCGACCTTCCTTCATGAGACCAAGGACCACCTCTCAATCTTCGAAAGGCGCACCCACCCACATGGAACTTTTAAGGGGTTCTTTGTTAGAATATGTATTAAAATATGTGTAAACACGACACATCGGGCACTTTGGGGTTAATGAGACCACTTGATTAGGCTTTGACCACACTTGGGATTAAAAGGTATCATACAATGCTCAAAAGAATCAGCGCTATCAACTATCCTTCATTTTTCTGGAAGTCTTTGCCCCTTGTTTTAATGCTCTTAGTTATGTTTTGATTATGGACTCTTAGTTTGTAGCTATGTATGTGGGTGTTTTGGATTAAGCTAGCGTGCAGTTTTGAGTTTTGGTCAACGTTTGCTTACACTTGCAAATGTTGCATTGATGCCCCGTTGTTTTTGTATTAAATCTTTGCACACATTGTTTATATCAATAGTTAAAGGAAGCTTTAATTCAAAAAACAATTATTTGATAAATTGAAGACCGAGGAATTAGGCATCAGAGATAAATTGATACTTGCACGATTAGTTGGGGAAGAGAGAATTGATGGTCTAGATTAGTCGATGCCATATGTCCTTGGTCTCCATATAGTAACAAGTTTTCAATTGGTGTGTATTCCTTTGAAATACGATAAAGACATCTATTTGCCACTTTATCCTCAAGGCTTATTTTAAGAGGTAACTTGTGTATGTGGTGACACAATTGTGGAAGGAAACACGTTATTTTTAGATGGTAGAGTTTGGGCATTGCTACTAGTACAATTACTTAAATTAGATAAAGATAGCTCCCGAGAAAATCCTTGTATAAGAGTGGCATCAAAGGAAAAAATTGTGAAAATTGCAAGAAGCTTAAAGGATGAGGATGAGGATGACAATGAAAGTTAAGAGGAGGGTACCGAGGTAGAAGAAAGTGCAACTATGACAAGGATTGTTACTTGTGCATTGCTAGGTACAAACATTCAAAATTTATCAATGAAAGTTATTCCCAAGCAATATCTATAGTGAAAGTCAAGAAGAAGGATGAAGAGATAGTAAAAACTTAAAAGTGTAACTATGGCAAGGATTATTGCACAAAGATTTGCTACTCATGATGTTACAAACATTCAAAATGTTGCAACTATAAGTTATTCTTTGGCAACATTAGTATTTGTATTTGCATGTTTTTGCCTTTTTGTGTCTAAGTCAATGCTCCCATCTTCTCAACAAGGCTCCTTTAACCCTTTCGATGATGCACAACAGTAAATGCCTACCAAAATCACTTATTAGGATTGTTAACTGTTACCCCTCATATAGCATGAGGACTACTCCAGGTTGAAGACCTCGCCCAAGCAAGCTACGTTTGGAGAATTTTGGCTTTGGAGCCAAGGGTTGGTGCTTTGATGCATATTTGCTTATGTTTTGTCATCTTTTGTTAGCATCATCATCTCACTTTTTGGATGCTTGCATCTTGCACATGAGGAGATCAATAGAGTGTGGGGTGCCTTCATGGGGTTTTGGCTTAGCACAATGCTCTCTTGACTAACCCCTAGCACATTCAGGAATTCCCATCAACTAAGGGCTTTCCTAAGTAATATTGGTAAATTGATTGCTCCTTGATGTTGTGCATTGGTGGCTTGGTGTGCTTACATGGTTTCCCTAGGTTCCATGGCATATTATTACTTATTGATTGATGTAATACTCCTTTAGATAGTGCACCCTCACTCTAGAGTCTAGGGAACATATTCCTAGGACACATGCCTTAGAGGGTGTGTTTTGCATTGCATCATTGAGATCTATTCTTGAGGAGAACTCCACTTTGGGGTACTTGCCTTGGGATCCTTGATGGTTGATTGAAGATGATTAAATGCATTTGTTGAGGAGGCATAACCACCTTGAAATTTATTTTAGTATATTCCTTGGAGAAATGCATAGATCTAGGCAAATTTTATTGTTATCCCTTGGAGATTAAAGTGGATCCAGATTCTATTAAATAATATTTTATTGTAGAGAAGATTGAGCTCAAATCTATATAAGGATTTTCTCTCTCCATCGCATGGCATGGCTGGTTGAACATCTCTTATGAAGGAAATGCAAAGTTAAGGATTCCTCTTATTGATGTTTTGAGATTCAATTTGCTGAAGCTAAATGCTGGATATTGCTTGCATCAAATGTATTATGAAGGGCTAAATCCAGGTAACATTGTTCCTTTATTTAAAAGAGTTTAATTGTGGCTCATCTCCCTTCTAAATGCCTTTGTGTTTCTTGCTGGAAATGTCAATGTATGTCTCATTTCTTAATTATAGTTGGCTGCAATTTACATCATCTAGTTGTAGACACACCCTCATGCATGTTTGGAAGGTACTCCTTCATTAGGGTTCCTTAAATAATTTTTTTGCATTTGTGGACAGCAAGATAGGATTGTTTTAGCTTGTTCATTCCAGATTCAGTCTCTCCTTACCACATAAGAAAACAGCCCAATAAATTCTCTCTCGACTCCATTTGCCCTAGTTTGGACTGGCACTGGTCTTGGTCCACGCATCCATCTACTTCTAAATTTAAACATACATTTTCCTACTGATACCCCCCTTGTGTTGGAGGTGAGCCAGCCTAAAGCGAGAAAGGGAACTATTGTGGTGACAGTGGGTAGCCCCCCTTAATTCCTCCAAGGTCTTACTTGTGTTTTAAGACTTTAACAAATAAAGTAATGGTTTGGGCAGTGACATTACCTAATAATGATGTTTACATGGCTAACTCTACCATGGAGAATGTAGAACTGACTACTGAGTATAGCTCTATCGTCCCACCTCCTTTCCCACCACTAACAACAATCGCGGAAGTAGTCTCTTGGCAGTTTGCAATACCTCCATTGACAACTTTACAACCTTCTCTTAAGCCACCATCACTTGTCCGCTTACACCTGGTATTGAGAAAGTGTCATTACCTGAGTCATCACCTTCCATATAAGTTTACCTCATCCTTAGATTAAAATACGCAATTCTCCATTAATATTATCCAAAAAAAATAAATCTTGCATGAACAATTGGTGCACATGCCAAGAGGTGCAAACTTTCGCATGAGAAAGTGAGGATTGAGTTAATAATGGAGGGGGTAAGGAAATATTTTGAGGCGCAAAAGCAAAGAATTCCATATTTCATGAATATGAAGTGAACCCCAAGCACTTTCATCGCATACTTCCTCAAGTATAGCAACGATCCACCAAGGCAAGAATTATGGAAGATGTGCATTTGCAAGAGACTAAGAATCAATTGAAGAATATGGGTTTGGATGCTCAAACCTATTACAATCAGAATACCCAAGCCACAAAAAATATAAATTGTTGGACCAACAAGTTGTGAATATGGAATAGAATTGAGGTGTCATGAGAAATAACACCAATTATGGAAACAACTTGCATGAGAAAAAGTTCAGAAGGAAAAGTTGGAAGTGTTGTATCAGGAACTACAACTAGCTCACTCTAAACAAGTTCAAGAAGTAAAAAATCATATAAGGAGTAATGGGTGAATCAAATAATGCTTTGGAAGGACAATACTGAGACAAAATTTAGAAGATGGAACAAAGATTTTTTGAATTAAAAGGTACCTTAGTATGAGAGCAAAGTAAGACATTTTGTGTACGCAAACACATACTATCATATAGTTAGGCTCCATGTACAAGAGCTATTTGTATGAAAGTTCATTATTTTGTAATAATGTCTTTAGTCTTGAGTCTTTATGGTATCATATTGCTAGTGTTCCACATGAAAACATACATCACATTCTCCACACTTGATGAATATGGGAGCAACAATGGGAATATTCCCTGTTGTCCCTCATATGCATGGGGCGGTAGGGAGCATCACTAGGAATGTCCCTTGCTCAAGCAGGACATCCCTGCTACTTGGGGGCAATGTTGCCAAGTATTCAGGAATCCCATGAGTACCCGATACCAGTGGGTACCCCTGGAAGCTACCCCTCCCAAAAGTATTCCCAATTTCCCAAGTGCCCAAGGACTCCCAGGAGCACCCAAGAAGCTCCCTCACCCAAATGTGGCCTGCAGCAATAAAAAAATTAAAAGGTAAAGTTTTAATATATTTTAACTCCTTAATGAAGGAAAAGTTGGTGGACCCCACCCAATCCCTAATTGTAACATATTTAAAGCACCCAAATCCTCATTCCAATCATTTTTTGCTCACAGCAGCACACCAAGAGCAGACTGAATTTTATGGACAGCAAGCTTTAGAGGCAGAAAAGAGTGCAAAACAGCAGATTTCTACCATATTTTTGATATTTTTATAAAAAGTTAAAACAACTATTATTTTTAAAATTTTGAAATTTCCATATATTTAATATTTGTCAATGGGGTCTTAGTTCAACAATTAAGCGTCTTAGTTCAACAATTAAGCAGGGGTGGTGATATTCCCCCCCACCAGTGTTCAAGAAAAGAGAGCAGAGACGGGAGCTGAAAGAGGAAGAGGTTGCTGTTAAGGAATCAACTCCAGAGGATGAAGCATGGGCCCAGAAGAGAGCTACCAATCCACCACTGTCAATAGATGTGACCTCGGACTCAAGAATGAACTCCAGTTCTCCCAGGTCATTTTGTTTGGTTTTATTTCAAGTTTTTGTCAATATTTAGAATCAGGCCCTCAGAAGTCTATGTCTATATCTACGTCTAGTTTGTCAATTTCCAGTTTGCAGTCCAAAACAATCCCCCATGGTGGGAGCGAGGTAACACCAGACAGATGCATATATTTTTTGATAGCTGAGGTATGATTGTATCTTCTTTTGTACATATTCAATAGACAAGTAGCTAATTCACAAAAAAAAGAGATAGTAACATGTATATGAGTCAGACAGAAAACAAATAATAACACACAGGCATGATCTTACTAACCTCTTTCATGGCAAGCCAGCAACCAACCATGACAACCTGCTCAACTGGTCCTACAGTGTCAATATCTTTAGTATCCTCTTCTTGAAGTCTATTTGCTGTTTCAGGCTCGTTTATGTCAACTGATGAAGTCTGGTTACCTGATTGGAAATCATCTATAAAACTTTCAATATTCTCTGGCATATCCAATGCATCTACAGAAACTACCCAAAGTGCCAACGATGTCACCCGCACCACAAGCCCAAGAAGCCTCTCTAGGGCAGCCTGTAGCTGAGAGGCACTTGCTCGAGTAGCCTCAGAAGTCCAATCTAATTCTTCAGTTGTGTATCGCAGTGTAAGCAATATGCCATGAACAAAGCTGTGCTCGCATGCTTTCACCAGATCTTTCTCACCCTCTTCAATCCCCATGTTTAACCATTCAATCAAGGACTGGATGTATTCTCCAACTGGAGTTCCGACATTATTTCTATGTAAGTAATTATTTTCAGGCCTCCCTGCACTCTTGTGCAGTAAATCAGGTTCAAACAATTCAGACTCAGAAACATGATCTTGGGCAATTCTCACAGTCCAGCCAAGCTCCTGAACATATTTTCTGAAGATAAGACGCAGGGTCAATGCTCCTGCATCACTCTCTCTCACACGTGGACTACTAACAAGAGTTTTTGCCCACCCCATAACTTCATTAACACTGACTTTATTAGTGATGCCAGGTAGAGGAGTAGGGAACTGTACAAGGATTCGAAATGCATTTTCTCTCAGTTTGTCCCAACTATCCACAATAGCTCCGACAACTACCAGTGTGGAGTCTGCTAAAAGCAATCCTTGATCATATGGATTGTAGTAACTAGTACCTGGAGATGAAGACGATGCACATTGACTAGACTCTTGCTTTGGCAGTTGATTAATGGGCCAAATATTAATCATAACCAAAAACAGCTCCATAGCCATGCTCTTCCTTTCATAGGGAGCTGAAGGATACAAAGATGAAACAAGAAGGCGGCCCAACCACTTCATAAACCGGTCGAGTTCCCTTACCCCTTCCAATATACTCTTATTGTCATTCTTATAATTTGCTGTCAGTGAAGAACCTGTTTCTGTACCATCCCTGCACACATTACTACTACTATTTACACATAATTTGAATGCAGTTTGTTTCATCTGCCTCTCAATTGCAGTACGTACCCGAGAAAAAAACTTTCTAAAGAGGCTAGTCCACTTCATTCGAAAAGCTGTAGAAGAGCAGCGCATGTTTAACGGAATTGCTACTCGCATCAGACTCAGTTCTAAGCCGGATACCAAGCTTGATGTCTTGGGATTTAAGAACAGAAATTCTGCAGCATCTATACGAAGCAAATCATCTGTGTGAGTTAATGCAAATTTCAGCCACTCCACAGGCACGTGAACCTTGAACCCTTTTACACAGACCACAGCCAAGTCATTGTCTTGCTGCCTAATCTCGTCATTATTATCTGAAAGCGCTGAAGGATTGCAGTACCACTCAATATCCCCTTCTAGCAAAGCAAGTGAACGAGCTACCTTCAACAAAGCGATAGTTGCAGCCACGTTCTGCTCAACTGTTAAAGCTCCTGGAAGACCAACTGCACTATCTATTTCAACCCAACTGAATACGCCATTCATGCTTTCCATTGTGGTTTCATGGTTGAAAATAAAAGCAAGCATGGGAAAAATACCATCACTGTCTATCTGCAGTGCCACTGGCAAAGCATAGGTGTTCAAGTTAGACCGAAGCTTGGCAAAACCAGACACTAGTCCAGAGAGAATAGGAGGTATCCATAGCCGCCTAAAGGCTCTATATCCCTCTTCAACCCCTCCTTCAGAACTCCAGCAGTCTTCTCGTAGGCGCTCAAGGAAACATTTCAAGAATGAAGTTGCAGCACAGCAAACCTCATCATCCATATAGGCTTGAACCGTCTCAAAAAGTAAATCTGGGCTCATGCTTAAGAGATTCTTCGCCCCCAACCGCTGACCTAGAGTTGCAAGGGGCACATACCTCCCCTTGCGATGCCCACCAACCAACAACAGGTCTGATGCAATCCTGTTTAGAAAGTTCCTTGTTATGTTGTTTTTCTCTTCAGATTCAGCTATAACATTCATTTGCACTGAATTCCACTTCGAAGTCTTAAAGAAAAGGGAATGCACATCTATCAGCAACTCAAACACAACTTGTACTTGTTTGACTGTCTGGTTGAGAGGATCTTCCCAATTATTCCAGATTATTTTTAGTATGCGGCTAACCATGATCTCAGGAAAAGGCTCATAAGGTTTGACTGCAATACAATAGAGTTTGGCTACATGGTGACATTCCCCTTCTGCTTTAACAGGAAGATCAGCTAAAACAGATGCTTTTATCTGTTGTAAACAAATCTGCAGTGCAGTTACTGCATGGAAATTAAAGTGACTGTCCACGGAGCTTTCACATAGATTGCAGAGGAAAGGCAGGATTCCATCAAACAAGATAGTCCAGACTGCCATGTCCTCTGTAGAGCCACCCTTACTTGTGTCTATAGGTTTAGATTCTCCAACAATATTGTCTTTTCTTAGCAAAAGAAGATTTTTATTCAGAACAGATCGTGGAATAGCAGTTAGGATGCCCCTCAACAAACATAATCTACCAAAGTCTGTGAAATGTTGAACCTCTGCAGCCAAATCCCTCTTGTATAGTTTCGTAACATTAGCCTCCAACCATCCTTGATGACAAGTTTCAACTATACCTTGCTCAGAAGTAACAACAGCAAATTCAGTGCCTGGCTGAGGAAAAATAGCAGTAGAAAGCAATAGCGCTAGTTCTGGATCAACAATGCATATCTGAGCAGCAGCACAGAAACTAACACCAGCAGCTACAATGCAATCCCTTGAAAACACGGAAGACTTTAAAACGTCTATAATTGTTTTCACAACTATTTCATAAACAGCTGGGCTTTCAGAATGAGGATCTGGGAACTCCTCAGCAGAATCATCACAAATATCTTGTGGAGCAAATTTGTGTGGAAATTGTTGAATCAAATAATAAAGAGAAGACATGGCCTCTTGACACTGTTCCATAACAGCAGGCGAAGGACGGCCACCCTCATCAGCTTCCTTCATCACAGATTGCAATCCAATGCATGCGTTAAGGGCCATTGTCATTGAGCACTGCTCTGCAACTTCTTTGAGGAAACCAGCTTTGGGCAGGCTAAGAATAGATGTTGCTACAGGAGCCAAGGCAAATCTACAGAACTTGTTACCCATCAATCCATACTCTTTACACAGAAGCTCAAAACAGTCCTTCACCAGGGACTGGTGGGCAACTGGGAAACTAATAGAAAAAAATGAGAGGAGACTCCGATGCAATGGGGGGGAATTTTCCTGGAAGAGTATCTCAAGATACAATGGCACAGCGGCATGGACAGCCTCCTCATTCGTGTTGTTGTTGAGGAAAAGTTCAGAAAAGGCAGCTACAACTCTTTTAGCTGCTGTGACTTGAGAATGAATTGAACCAAGAGATGCAAATTGGCGTATTTCATCAAAAAACCTCAACCTAGCAATAGGAGGAGGAAGGTTATTCAAGGTTTCCACATATGATGATGGCAGAAACACCGAATCGTAAGTCCAGCGATGCCGGCGTTGCAGAGCCCTCCATTTGGCTGACATATTTGAGTCTAGTAGTTGTTGCTGCAACAATTGTCCCTTTTAATACTTGACACGGTTGTAATCACACATACTGGTACCTGGCCATAAATAAAAGTTAATTTCACAGCAACAACAAATGCCCCTTTATATACTCAACATGTGCTCTCAAAACGGACTTTTATGTGTCTCTCGTTCATCCCACCATCCATATTCATGAGTTTATGAGCTCCTTCGATAAGATGGGTACAAACCCAATAGAGTTTTCAACCAAACCATGTAAGATGGGTATAATCACAATAGATTTTTCTTTCAACCAAATTCTAGTGTGACTGAAGCCAACTATCCTTGGAGAGTTTTTAAGGGCTATGTGGTTACTCGCAACACGTCCTCGTTTCGCTAGGGTTTAGGGTTTAGGTCTGGCCTACTGAAACTGTTATTTCACCGCGATGGTATCCAAATAGATGAACGCTTCCAAGAGTATCGTGCTATGAATACAACTTAAATGATTCAAAAACTCACCTTCTTTCGCTAACTGGCTGCTTGATACCTCTTGAGACTTTGTCTGTGTGTCCGCTCTGAGATCGTTGGAGCAATTAGCCCAGCTTCTGAAACTACCCAACTCCTCTAAGTCTGGTGCGGAGATGGACCTCAGCTGAGCTGAGCTGAGCTGGGACTTTCTTGCAGCTTGTCAATCAATTCAGCAGTTGTCGAAGTCGTCCCCGACTCAACTATCGTCCAGTAATTTCCGACTCAACTATCGTCCAGTAATTTCACAAATGTTGTTTTTACAGACATGGAGGGGAAAATAATAAAATTTGCTTTCTATTTTATACTCATAAAATTTAGGAGTCCATTAGGGAGTTACATTAAAATTTCACTTCCATTAAAGTATCACCTGGAT